>JAAKHE010001079.1:0-17118 GCA_011039315.1 Vitis labrusca
GAAAAATTATAGTATCCGGGCCAGTACTGGGAAAAGGTAGAATCCGTGCGAGAAACAGAAAACTGTCCGAACGCGTACCGAAAGATGGTAGAATCAGGGTCAGTACCGGAAAATGATACTATCCGGGCGACTACCGGGAAAAGGTAGAATCCGTGCGAGTAACGAAAAACTGTCGGAACGGGTACCGAAAAATGGTAGAATCAGGGTCAGTGCCGGAAAATTATAGTATCCGAGCGAGTACCGGGAAAAGGTAGAATCCGTGCGAGTAACGGAAAACTGACCGAACGCGTACCGAAAAATGGTAGAATCAGGGTCATTACCGGAAAATGATAGTATCCGGGCGACTACCGAGAAAACGTAGAATCCTTGCGAGTATCGAAAAATTGTCCGAACGCGTACCGAAAAAAGGTAGAATCAGGGCCAGTACCGTAAAATTATAGTATCCGAGCGACTACCGGGAAATGGTAGAATCCGTGCGAGTAACGGAAAACTGTCCGAACGCGTACCGAAAAATGGTAGAATCAGGGTCAGTACCGGAAAATGATAGTATCCGGGCGACTACAGGGAAAAGGTAGAATCCTTGCGAGTACCGAAAATTGTCCGAACACGTACCGAAAAAAGGTAGAATCAGGGTCAGTACCGGAAAATGATAGTATCCGGGCGACTACCGGGAAAAGGTAGAATCCGTGCGAGTAACGGAAAACTGTCCGAACGCGTACCGAAAAATGATAGAATCAGGGTAAGTACCGAAAAATGATAGTATCCGGGCGACTACGGGGAAAAGGTAGAATCCTTGCGAGTACCGAAAATTGTCCGAACACGTACCGAAAAAAGGTAGAATCAGGGTTAGTACCGGAAAATGATAGTATCCGGGCGACTACCGGGAAAAGGTAGAATCCTTGCGAGTACCGAAAAATTGTCCGACCGCGTACCGAAAAAAGGTAGAATCAGGGTCAGTGCCGGAAAATTATATTATCCGGGCGAGTACCGGGAAAAGGTAGAATCCGTGTGCGTAGCGGAAAACTATCCGAACGCGTACCGAAAAATGGTAGAATCAGGGTCAGTCCCGGAAAATGATAGTATCCGGGCGACTACCGGGAAAAGGTAGAATCCTTGCGAGTACCGAAAAATTGTCCGAACGCCTACCGAAAAAAGGTAGAATCAGGGTCAGTACCGGAAAATGATAGTATCCGGGCGACTACCGGGAAAAGGTAGAATCCTTGCGAGTACCGAAAAATTGTCCGAACGCGTACCGAAAAAAGGTAGAATCAGGGTCAGTTCCGGAAAATTATAGTATCCGGGCGAGTACCGGCAAAAGGTAGAATCCGTGCGAGTAACGGAAAACTGTCTGAACGCGTACCGAAAAATGGTAGAATCAGGGTCAGTACCGGAAAATTATAGTATCCGGGCGAGTACCGGGAAAAGGTAGAATCCTTGCGAGTACCGAAAAATTGTCCGAACGCGTACCGAAAAATGGTAGAATCAGGGCCAGTACCGTAAAATTATAGTATCCGAGCGACTACCGGGAAATGGTAGAATCCGTGCGAGTAACGGAAAACTGTCCGAACGCGTACCGAAAAATGGTAGAATCAGGGTCAGTCCCGGAAAATGATAGTATCCGGGCGACTACCGGGAAAACGTAGAATCCTTGCGAGTACCGAAAAGTTGTCCGAACCCGTACCGAAAAAGGTAGAATCAGGGTCAGTACCGGAAAATTATAGTATCCGGGCGAGTACCGGGAAAAGGTAGAATCCGTACGAGTAGCGGAAAAGTATCCGAACGCGTACCGTAAAACGGTAGAATCAGGGTCAGTACCGGAAAATTATAGTATCCGGGCGACTATCGGGAAAAGGTAGAATCCGTGTGAGTAACGGAAAACTGTCTGAACGCGTACCGAAAAATGGTAGAATCAGGGCCAGTACTGGAAAATAATAGTATCCGGGCGACTACTGGGAAAAGGTAGAATCCTTGCGAGTACCGAAAAATTGTCCGAACACGCACCGAAAAAGGGTAGAATCAGGGTCAGTACCGGAAGATGATAGTATCCGGGCGACTACCGGGAAAAGGTAGAATCCTTGCGAGTACCGAAAAATTGTCTGAACGCGTACCGAAAAAAGGTAGAATCAGGGTCAGTACCGGAAAATTATAGTATCCGGGAGACTATCGGGAAAAGGTAGAATCCTTGCAAGTACCGAAAAATTGTCCGAAAGCGTACCGAAAAAAGGTAGAATCAGGGTCTGTACTTGAAAATTATAGTATCCGGGCGAGTACCGGGAAAAGGTAGAATCCGTGCGAGTAACAGAAAACTGTCTGAACGCGTACCGAAAAATGGTAGAATCAGGGTCAGTACTGGAAAATGATACTATTCGGGGGACTACGGGGAAAAGGTAGAATCCGTGCGAGTAACGAAAAACTGTCCGAACGCGTACAGAAAAAAGGTAGAATCAGGGTCAGTACCGGAAAATGATAGTATCCGGGCGAGTACCGGGAAAAGGTAGAATCCGTGCGAGTAACGGAAAACTGTCCGAACGCGTACCAAAAAATGGTAGAATCAGGGTCAGTACCGGAAAATGATACTATCCGGGCGACTACCGGGAAAAGGCAGAATCCGTGCGAGTAACGAAAGATTGTCCGAACGGGTACCGAAAAATGGTAGAATCAGGGTCAGTACCGGAAAATGATAGTATCCGGGCGACTATCGGGAAAACGTAGAATCCTTGCGAGTACCGAAAAATTGTCCGAACGCGTACCGAAAAAAGGTAGAATCAGGGTCAGTACCGGAAAATTATAGTATCCGGGCGAGTACCGGGAAAAGGTAGAATCCGTGCGAGTAACAGAAAACTTTCCGAACGAGTACCAAAAAAAGGTAGGATCAGGGTCAGTACTGGAAAATTATAGTATCCGGGCGAGTACCGGGAAAAGCTAGAATTCGTGCGAGTAACGAGAAACTGTCCGAACGAGTACCGAAAAATGGTAGAATCAGGGTCAGTACCGGAAAATGATAGTATCCGGGCAACTACCGGGAAAAGGTAGAATCCTTGCGAGTACCGAAAAATTATCCGAACGCGTACCGAAAAAAGGTAGAATCAGGGTCAGTACCGGAAAATTATAGTATCCGGGCGAGTACCGGGAAAAGGTAGAATCCGTGCGAGTAATGGAAAACTTTCCGAACGCGTACCGAAAAATGGTAGAATCAGGGTCAGTACCGGAAAATGATAGTATCCGGGCGACTACCGGGAAAAGGTAGAATCCTTGTGAGTGCAGAAAAATTGTCCGAACACGTACCGAAAAAAGGTAGAATCAGGGTCAGTACCGGAAAATTAGAGTATCCGGGCGAGTACCGGGAAAAGGTAGAATCCGTGCGAGTAACGGAAAACTGTCCGAACGCGTATCGAAAAATGGTAGAATCAAAGTCAGTACCGAAAAATACCGAAAAAAGGTAGAATCAAGTTCAGTATCGGAAAATTATAGTATCCGGGAGAGTACCGAGTAAAGGTAGAATCCGTGCGAGTAACGGAAAACTGTCCAAATGAGTACCGAAAAAAGGTAGAATCAGGGTTAGTACCGAAAAGTGATAGTATCTGGGCGAGTACTGGGAAAACGTAGAATCCGTGCGAGTGACGGAAAACTGTCCGAACGTGTACTGAAAAAAATAGGAATCAGGGTTAGTACCGGAAAATGATAGCATCCGGGCGAGTACCGGGAAAAGCTGGAATCCGTTCGAGTACCGAAAAATTGTCCGAACTGGTACCGAAAAATGGTAGAATTAGGGTCAGTACCGGAAAATGATTGTATCCGGGCGACTACCGAGAAAAGGTAGAATCAGGGTCAGTACCGGAAAACTATAGTATCCGGGCGACTACCGGGAAAAGGTAGAATCCTTGCGAGTACCGAGAAACTGTTCGAACGAGTACCGAAAAATGGTAGAATCAAGGTCAGTGCCGAAAAATGATAGTATCCGGGCGAGTACCGGGAAAAGGTAGAATCCTTACGAGTACCGAGAAACTGTTCGAACGAGTACCGAAAAATGGTAGAATCAGGGTCAGTACCGAAAAATGATAGTATCCGGGCGACTACCGGGAAAAGGGAGAATCCTTGCGAGTACCGAAAAATTGTCCGAACGAGTACCGAAAAAAGGTAGAATCAAGTTCAGTATCGAAAAATTATAGTATCCGGGCGAGTACCGGGAAAAGGTAGAATCCGTGCGAGTAACGAAAAACTGTCCGAACAAGTACCGAAAAAAGGTACAGTCAGTGTCAATACCGAAAAATGATAGTATCCGGGCGAGTACCGGGAAAAGGTAGAATCCGTGCGAGTAAAGGAAAACTATCCGAGCGAGTACCGAAAAAAGGTAGAATCACTGTCAATACCGGAAAATTATAGTATCCGGGTCAGTACTGGGAAAACGTAGAATCCGTGCGAGTGACGGAAAACTGTCCGAACGCGTACTGAAAAAAGGAAGAATCAGGGTTAGTACCGGAAAATGATAGCATCCGGGCGAGTACCGAGAAAAGGTAGAATCCGTGCGAGTACCGAAAAACATTCCGAACGAGTACCGAAAAATGGTAGAATGAGGGTCAGTACCGGAAAATGATAGTATCCGGGCGACTACCGGGAAAAGGTAGAATCCGTGCGAGTACCGAAAAACTGTCCGAATGAGTACCGAAAAATGGTAGAATGAGGGTCAGTACCGAAAAATGATAGTATCCGGCCACTACCGGGAAAAGGTAGAATCCGTGCGAGTACCGAAAAACTGTCCGAACGAGTACCGAAAAATTGTAGAATCAAGGTCAGTATCGGAAAATTATAGTATCCGGGGGAGTACCGGGAAAAGGTAGAATCCGTGCGAGTAACGGAAAACTCTCCGAACGTGTTCCGAAAAATGGTAGAATCAGGGTCAGTACCGGCAAAATGATAGTATCCGGGCGAGTACCGGGAAAAGGTAGAATCGATCTGAATAACGGAAAACTGTTCGAACGCGTACTGAAAAAAGGTAGAATCAGGGTTAGTACCGGAAAATGATAGCATCCGGGCGCGTTCCGGGAAAAGGTAGAATCCGTGCGAGTAACGAAAAACTGTCCGAACGTGTACTGAAAAAAGGTAGAATCAAGGTTAGTACCGGAAAATGATAGTATTCGGGCGACTACCGGGAAAAGGTAGAATCCGTGCGAGTAACGAAAAACTGTCCGAACGAGAACCGAATAAAGGTAGAATCAGTGTCAGTACCGGAAAGTGATAGTATCCGGGCGAGTACCGGGCAAAGGTAGAATCCGTGCGAGTAACGAAAAACTTTCCGAACGAGTACCGAAAAAAGGTATAATCAGGGTCAGTACCGGAAAATTATAGTATCCGGGCGAGTACCCGGAAAAGGTAGAAACCGTGCGAGTAACGAAAAACTGGCCGAACGCGTATGGAAAAAAGGTAGAATCAGGGTTAGTACGGGAAAATGATAGCATCGGGGCAAGTACCGGGAAAAGGTAGAATCCGTGTGAGTAACAGAAAACTGTCCGAACGAGTACCGAAAAAAGGTAGAATCAGGGTCACTACCGAATAATTATAGTATCCGGGCGAGTACCGGGAAAAGGTAGAATCCGTGCGAGTAACGGAAAACTGTCCGAGCGAGTACTGAAAAAAGGTAGAATCACTGTCAGTACCGGAAAATTATAGTATCCGGGCGAGTACCGGGAAAAGGTGGAATCCGTGCGAGTAACGGAAAACTGTCCGAACGAGTACTGAAAAAAGGTAGAATCAGGGTTAGTACGGGAAAATGATAGCATCCGGGCGAGTACCGGGAAAAGCTAGAATCCGTGCGAGTAACGAAAAACTGCACGAACGGGTACCGAAAATTGGTAGAATCAGGCTTAGTACCGGAAAATGATGGTATCCAGGCGACTACCGGGAAAAGGTAGAACCCTTGCGACTACCAAAATACTGTCCGAACGAATACCGAATAAAGGTAGAATCAGGATCCGTACCGAAAAATGATACCATCCGGGCAAGTACCACGAAAAGGTATAATCCGTGCGAGTAACGGTAAACAGTCCGAACGATTATCGAAAAATGGTAGAATCAGCGTCAGTACCGAAAAATGATAGTATCCGGGCGAGTACCGGAAAAAGGAAGAATCCGTGCGAGTAACAGAAAACTATCCGAACGAGTATCGAAAAATGGTAGAATCAGGGTCAGTACTGAAAAATGATAGTATCCGGGCGAGTACCGGGAAAAGGTAGAATCCGTGCGAGTAACGGAAAACTGTCCGAACGAGTACCGAAAAATGGTAGAATCAGGGTCAGTACCAAAAATGATAGTATTTGGGCGAGTACCGGGACAAGGTTGAATCCGTGCCAGTAACGGAAAACTGGCCGAACGAGTACCGAAAAAAGGTAGAATCAGGGTCAGTACCGGAAAATTAGAGTATCCGAGAAAGTACCGGGAAAATGTACAATCTGAGCAAGTAACGGAAAACTGTCCGAATGCGTACCGAAAAATTGTAGAATCAGGGTCAGTACCGAAAAATGATAGTATCCGGGCGAGTACCGGGAAAAGGTAGAATCGGTGCGAGTAACGGAAAACTGTCCGAACGCGTACCGAAAAATGGTTGAATCAGGGTCAGTACCGAAAAATGATAGTATCCGGGCGAGTACCGGGAAAAGGTAGAATCCGTGCGAGTTACGGAAAACTGTCCGAACGAGTACCGAAAAATGGTAGAATCAGGGTCAGTACTGGAAAATGATAGTATCCGGGCGAGTACCGGGAAAAGGTAGAATCCGTGAAAGTAACGAAAAACTGTCCGAACCCGTACGGAAAAAAGGTAGAATCAGGGTTAGTACCGAAAAATGAGAGCATCGGGACGAGTACCGGGAAAACGTAGAATCTGTGCGAGTAACGGAAAACTGTCCGAACGCGTACCGAAAAATGGTTGAATCAGGGTCAGTACCGAAAAATGATAGTATCCGGGCGAGTACCGGGAAAAGGTAGAATCCGTGCGAGTAACGGAAAACTGTCCGAACGAGTACCGAAAAATGGTAGAATCAGGGTCAGTACCGAAAAATTATAGTATCTGGACGAGTACCGGGAAAAGGTAGAATCCGTGCGAGTAACGGAAAACTGTCCGAACCAGTACCGAAAAATGGTAGAATAAGGGTCAGTACCGGAAAATGATAGTATTCGGGCGAGTACCGGGAAAAGGTAGAATCCATGCGAGTAACGGAAAACTGTCCGAACACGTACGTAAAAAAGGTAGAATCAGGGTTAGTACCGGAAAATTATAGTATCTGGGCGAGTACCGGGAAAAGGTAGAATCCGTGCAAGTACCGAAAAACTGTTCGAGCGAGTACCGAAAAAAGGTAGAATCACTGTCAGTACCGGAAAATTATAGTATCCGAGCAAGCACCAGGAAAAGGTAGAATCCGTGCGAGTTACGGAAAACTATCCGAACGAGTACCGAAAAATGGTAGAATCAGGGTCAGTACCGGAAAATGATAGTATCCGGGCGAGTACCGGGAAAAGGTAGAATCCGTGCGAGTAACGGAAAACTATCCGAACGAGTACCGAAAAATGGTAGAATCAGGGTCAGTACCGAAAAATTATAGTATCTAGACGAGTACCGGGAAAAGGTAGAATCCGTGTGAGTAACGGAAAACTGTCCGAACCAGTACCGAAAAATGGTAGAATCAGGGTCAGTACCGGAAAATGATAGTATTCGGGCGAGTACCGGGAAAAGGTAGAATCCATGCGAGTTACGGAAAACTGTCCGAACACGTACGTAAAAAAGGTAGAATCAGGGTTAGTACCGGAAAATTATAGTATCTGGGCGAGTACCGGGAAACGGTAGAATCCGTGCGAGTACCGAAAAACAGTTCGAGCGAGTACCGAAAAAAGGTAGAATCACTGTCAATACCGGAAAATTATAGTATCCGGGCGAGTACCGGGAAAAGGTAGAATTCGTGTGAGTAACGGAAAACTGTTCAAACGAGTACCGAAAAAAGGTAGAATCAAGGTCAGTACCGGAAAATTATAGTATCCGGGAGAGTACCGAGAAAAGGTACAATCTGTGCGAGTAATGGAAAACTGTCCGAAGGAGTACCGAAAAATGGTAGAATCAGGGTCAGTACTGGAAAATTATAGTATCCGAGCGAGTACCGGGAAAAGGTAGAATCCGTGCGAGTAACGGGAAACTGTCCGAACGAGTACCGAAAAATGGTAGAATAAGGGTCAGTACCGGAAAATTATAGTATCCGGGCGAGTACCGAAAAAAGGTAGAATCCGTGCGAGTAACGGAAAACTGTCTGAACGAGTACCGAAAAAAGGTAGAATCAGGGTCAGTACCGGAAAATTATAGTATCCGGGAGAGTATCCGGAAAAGGTACAATTCGTGCGAGTAACGAAAAACTGTTCGAACGCGTACCGAAAAATGGTAGAATCAGGGTCAATTCAGGAAGATGATAGTATCCGGGCGAGTACCGGGAAAAGGTAGAATCCGTGCGAGTACTGAAAAACTGTCCGAACGCGGACTGAAAAATGGTAGAATCAGGGTTAGTACCGGAAAATGATAGTATCCGGGCGAGTACCGGGATAAGGTACATTCCATGCGAGTAGTGGAAAACTGTCCGAACGCGTACCGAAAAATGGTAGAATCTGGGCCAATACCGGAAAATGATAGTATTCGGGCGAGTAGCGGGAAAAGGTAGAATCCGTGCGAGTAACGGAAAACTGTCCGAACGAGTACCGAAAAAAGGTAGAATCAGGGTCAGTACCGGAAAATTATAGTATCCGGGAGAGTACCGGGAAAAGGTACAATCCGTGCGAGTAACGGAAAACTGTCCGAACGAGTACTGAAAAAAGGTAGAATGAGGGTTAGTACCGGAAAATGATAGCATCCGGGTGAGTACTGGGAAAAGGTAGAATCCGTGAGAGTAATGAAAAACTGCATGAACGGGTACCGAAAAATGGTAGAATCAGGGTCAATACCGAAAAATGATAGGATCCGGGCGAGTATCGGGAAAAGGTAGAATCTGTGCGAGTACCGAAAAAATGTCCGAACGAGTACCGAAAAATGGTAGAATCAGGGTCAGTACCGGAAAATTATAGCATCCGGGCGAGTACGGGGACAAGGTAGAATCCGTGCGAGTAATGGAAAACTGTCCGAACGAGTACCGAAAAATGGTAGAATCAGGGTCAGTACCGGAAAATGATAGTATTCGGGCAAGTACCGGGAAAAGGTAGAATCCATGCGAGTAACGGAAAACTGTCCGAACGCGTACGTAAAAAAGGTAGAATCAGGGTTAGTACCGGAAAATTATAGTATCTGGGCGAGTACCGGGAAAAGGTTGAATCCGTGCGAGTACCGAAACACTGTTCGAGCGACTACCGAAAAAAGGTAGAATCACTGTCAGTATCGGAAAATTATAGTATCCGGGCGAGTACCAGGAAAAGGTAGAATCCGTGCGAGTAACGGAAAACTGTTCAAACGAGTAGCGAAAAAAGGTAGAATCAGGGTCAGTACCGGAAAATTATAATATCCGGGAGAGTAACGGAAAACTGTCCGAACGAGTACCGAAAAATGGTAGAATCAGGGTCAGTACCGGAAAATTATAGTATCCGAGCGAGTACCGGGAAAAGGTAGAATCCGTGCGAGTAACGAAAAACTGTCCGAACCCGTACGGAAAAAAGGTAGAATCAGGGTTAGTACCGAAAAATGATAGCATCGGGGCGAGTACCGGGAAAAGGTAGATTCCGTGCGAGTAACGAAAAACTTTCGTACACGTACCGAAAAATGGTAGAATCAGGGTCAGTACCGAAAAATGATAGTATCCGGGCGAGTACCGGGAAAAGGTAGAATCTGTGCGAGTAACGGAAAACTGTCCAAACGAGTACCGAAAAATGGTAGAATCAGGGTCAGTACCGAAAAATGATAGTATCCGGGCGAGTACTGGGAAAAGGTAGAATCCGTGCGAGTAACAGAAAACTGTCCGAGCGAGTACCGAAAAAAGGTAGAATCACTGTCAGTACCGAAAAATTATAGTATCCGGGCGCGTACCGGGAAAAGGTAGAATCCATGCGAGTAACGGAAAACTATCCGAACTCGTATTGAAAAAAGGTAGAATCAGGGTGAGTACCGGAAAATGATAGCATCAGGGCGAGTACCGGGAAAACGTAGAATCCGTGCGAGTAACGAAAAACTGTCCGAGCGAGTACCGAAAAAAGGTAGAATCCCTGTCAGTACTTGAAAATTATAGTATCCAGGCGAGTACCGGGAAAAGGTAGAATCCATGCGAGTAACGAAAAACTGCTCGAACGGGTACCGAAAAAGGGTACAATCAGGGTCAATACCGGAAAATGATAGTATCCGGGTGAGTACCGGGAAAAGGTACAATCCAAGCGAGTAACGGAAAACTGTCCGAGCGAGTACCGAAAAATGGTAGAATCAAGTTCAGTACCGGAAAATTATAGTATCCGGGCAAATACCGGGAAAAGGTAGAATGCGTGCGAGTACCGACAAACATTCCGAACGAGTACCGGGAAAAGGTAGAATCCGTGCGAGTAACGGAAAACTGTTCGAACGAGTACCGAAAAATGGTAGAATCAGGGTCAGTACCGGAAAATTATAGTATCCGAGAGAGTACCGAGAAAAGGTACAATCCATCCGAGTAACGGAAAACTATCCGAACGCGTACCGAATAATGGTAGAATCTGGGTCAATACCGGAAAATGATAGTATTCGGGTGAGTAGCGGGAAAAGGTAGAATCCGTGCGAGTAACGGAAAACTGTCCGAACGAGTACCGAAAAAAGGTAGAATCAGGGTCAGTACCGGAAAATTATAGTATCCGGGAGAGTACCGGGAAAAGGTACAATCCGTGCGAGTAACGGAAAACTGTCCGAACGAGTACTGAAAAAAGGTAGAATGAGGGTTAGTACCGGAAAATGATAGCATCCGGGTGAGTACAGGGAAAAGTTAGAATCCGTGCGAGTAACGAAAAACTGCATGAACGGGTACCGAAAAATGGTAGAATCAGGGTCAATACCGGAAAATGATAGGATCCGGGCGAGTACCGGGAAAAGGTAGAATCTGTGCGAGTACCGAAAAACTGTCCGAACGAGTACCGAAAAAAGGTAGAATCATGTTCAGTACCAGAAACTTATAGTATCCGGGCGAGTACCGGGAAAAGGTAGAATCCATGCGAGTAACGGAAAACTGTCCGAACGCGTACGTAAAAAAGGTAGAATCAGGGTTAGTACCGGAAAATTATAGTATCTGGGCGAGTACCGGGAAAAGGTAGAATCCGTGCAAGTAACGGAAAACTGTCCGAACGAGTACCGAAAAATGGTAGAATCAGGGTCAGTACCGGAAAATTATAGTATCCGGGCGAGTACCGGGACAAGGTAGAATCCGTGTGAGTAATGGAAAACTGTACGAACGAGTAACGAAAAATGATAGAATCAGGGTCAGTACCGGAAAATGAAAGCATCCGGGCGACTACCGGGAAAAGGTAGAATCCGTGCGAGTACCGAAAAACTTTCCGAACGAGTACCGAGAAAAGGTAGAATCAGGTTCAGTACCGAAAAATTATAGTATCCGGGCGAGTACCGGGAAATGATAGAATCAGTGCGAGTAACTGAAAAGTTTCCAAACGAGTACCGAAAAATGGTAGAACCAGGGTCAGTACCGGAAAATTATAGTATCCGGGCGAGTACCGGGACAAGGTAGAATCTGTGCGAGTAACGGAAAACTGTCCGAATGCGTGCCGAAAAATGGTAGAATCAGGGTCAGTACCGAAAAATTATAGTATCCGGGCGAGTACCGGGAAAAGCTAGAATTCGTGTGAGTAACGGGAAACTGTCCGAACGAGTACCAAAAAATGGTAGAATCAGGGTCAGTACCGGAAAATTATAGTATCCGGGCGAGTACCGGGAAAAGGTAGCATCCGTGCGAGTACCGAAAAACTTTTCGAACGAGTACCGAGAAAAGGTAGAATCAGGTTGAGTACCGAAAAATTATAGTATCCGGGCGAGTACCGAGAAAAGCTAGAATTCGTGCGAGTAACGGGAAACTGTCCGAACGAGTACTCAAAAATGGTAGAATCAGGGTCAGTACCGGAAACATATAGTATCCGGGCGAGTACCGGGACATGGTTGAATCCGTGCGAGTAACGGAAAACTGTCCGAACGAGTACCGAAAAATGGTAGAATCAGGGTCAGTACCGAAAAATTATAGTATCCGGGCGAGTACCGAGAAAAGGTAGAATCCGTGCGAGTAATGGAAAACTGTCCGAACGAGTACCGAAAAATGGTAGAATCAGGGTCAGTACCGGAAAATTATAGTATCTGGGCGAGTACCGGGACAAGGTAGAATCCGTGCGAGTAATGGAAAACTGTCCGAACGAGTACCGAAAAATGATAGAATCAGGTAAGTACTGAAAAATGATAGTATCCGGGCGACTATCGGGAAAAGGTAGAATCCGTGCGAGTACCGAAAAACTTTCCGAACGAGTACCGAGAAAAGGTAGAATCAGGTTCAGTACCGGAAAATTATAGTATCCGGGCGAGTACCGGGAAAATGTAGAATCCATGCGAGTAACAGAAAACTGTCCAAACGAGTACCGAAAAATGGTAGAATCAGGGTCAGTACCGAAAAATGATAGTATCCGGGCGAGTACCAGGAAAAGGTAGCATCCGTGCGAGTACCGAAAAACTTTCCGAACGAGTACCGAGAAAAGGTAGAATCAGGTTCAGTACCGGAAAAATATAGTATCCGAGCGAGTACCGGGAAAAGCTAGAATTCGTGCGAGTAACAGAAAACTGTCCGAACGAGTACCGAAAAATGGTAGAATCAGGGTCAGTACCGGAAAATTATAGTGTCCGGGCGAGTACCGGGAACAGGTAGAATCCGTGCCAGTAACGGAAAACTGTCCGAACGAGTACCGAAAAATGGTAGAATCAGGGTCAGTACCGGAAAATTATAGTATCCGGGCGAGTACCGGGACAAGGTAGAATCCGTGCGAGTAATGGAAAACTGTCCGAATGAGTACCGAAAAATGATAGAATCAGGTAAGTACCGAAAAATGATAGTATCCGGGCAACTACCGGGAAAAGGTAGAATCCGTGCGAGTACCGAAAAACTTTCCGAACGAGTACCGAGAAAAGGTAGAATCAGGTTCAGTACCGGAAAATTATAGTATCCGAGCGAGTACCGGGAAAAGCTAGAATTCGTGCGAGGAACGGAAAACTGTCCGAACGAGTACCGAAAAATGGTAGAATCAGGGCCAGTACTGGAAAATTATAGTATCCGAGCGAGTACCGGAAAAAGGTAGAATCCGTGCGAGTAACAGAAAACTGTCCGAACGAGTATCGAAAAATAGTAGAATCAGGGTCAGTACCGGAAAATGATAGTATCCGGGCGAGTACCGGGAAAAGGTAGAATCCGTGCGAGTTACGGAAAACTGTCCGAACGAGTACCGAAAAATGGTAGAATCAGGGTCAGTACCGGAAAATTGTAGTATCCGGGCGAGTACCGGCAAAATGTAGAATCCGTGCGAGTAACGGAAAACTGTCCGAACGAGTACCGAAAAATGGTAGAATCAGGGTCAGTACCGGAAAATTATAGTATCCGGGCGACTACCGGGAAAAGGTAGAATCCGTGCGAGTACCGAAAACTTTCCGAACGAGTTCCGAGAAAAGGTAGTATCAGGTTCAGTACCGGAAAATTATAGTATCCGGGCGAGTACCGAAAAATGGTAGAATCAGGGTCAGTACCGGAAAATTATAGTATCCGGGCGAGTACCGGGACAAGTTAGAATCCGTGCGAGTAATGGAAAACTGTCCGAACGAGTACCGAAAAATGATAGAATCAGGGTCAGTACCGGAAAATGATAGTATCCGGGCGACTACCGGGAAAAGGTAGAATCCGTGCGAGTACCGAAAACTTTCCGAACGAGTTCCGAGAAAAGGTAGAATCAGGTTCAGTACTAGAAAATTATAGTATCCGGGCGAGTACCGGGAAATGGTAGAATCCGTGCGAGTAACGGAAAACTGTCCGAACGAGTACCGAGAAATGGTAGAATCAGGGTCAGTACCGGAAAATTATAGTATCCGGGCGAGTACCGGGACAAGGTAGAATCCGTGCGAGTAACGGAAAATTGTCCGAAGGCGTACCGAAAAATGATAGAATCAGGGTCAGTACCGGACAATGATAGTATTCGGGCGAGTACCGGGAAAAGGTAGAATCCATGCGAGTAACGGAAAACTGTCCGAACGCGTACGGAAAAAAGGTAGAATCGGGGTTAGTACCGGAAAATGATAGCATCCGGGAGAGTACCGGGAAAAGGTAGAATCCCTGCGAGTAACGGAAAACTCTCCGAACGAGTACCGAAAAATGGATGAATCAAGGTCAGTACCGGAAAATTATAGTATCCGGGCGAGTACCGGGACAAGGTAGAATCCGTGCGAGTAATGGAAAACTGTCCGAACGAGTACCGAAAAATGATAGAATCAGGGTAAGTACCGGAAAATGATAGTATCCGGGCGACTACCGGGAAAAGGTAGAATCCGTACGAGTACCGAAAAACTTTCCAAACGAGTACCGAGAAAATGTAGAATCAGGTTCAGTACCGGAAAATTATAGTATCCGAGCGAGTACCGGGAAAAGCTAGAATTCGTGCGAGTAACGGAAAACTGTCCGAACGAGTACCGAAAAAAGGTAGAATCAGGGTCAGTACCGGAAAATTATAGTATCCGGGCGAGTACCGGGAAAAGTTAGAATTCGTGCGAGTAACGGGAAACTGTCCGAACGAGTACCGAAAAATGGTAGAATCAGGGTCAGTACCGGAAAATTATAGTATCTGGGCGAGTACCGGGAAAAGGTAGAATCCGTGCAAGTAACGGAAAACTGTCCGAACGAGTACCGAAAAATGGTAAAATCAGGGTCAGTACCGGAAAATTATAGTATCCGGGCGAGTACCGGGACAAGTTAGAATCCGTGCGAGTAATGGAAAGCTGTCCGAACGAGTACCGAAAAATGATAGAATCAGGGTCAGTACCGGAAAATGAAAGTATCCGGGCGACTACCGGGAAAAGGTAGAATCCGTGCGAGTACCGAAAAACTTTCCGAACGAGTACCGAGAAAAGGTAGAATCAGGTTCAGTACCGGAAAATTATAGTATCCGGGTGAGTACCGGGAAATGATAGAATCAGTGCGAGTAACTGAAAAGTGTCCGAACGAGTACCGAAAAATGGTAGAATCAGGGTCAGTACCGGAAAATTATAGTATTCGGGCGAGTACCGGGACAAGGTAGAATCCGTGCGAGTAACGGAAAACTGTCCGAATGCGTGCCGAAAAATGGTAGAATCAGGGTCAGTACCGGACAATGATAGTATCCGGGCGAGTACCGGGAAAAGGTAGAATCCATGCGAGTAACGGAAAACTATCCGAACGCGTACGGAAAAAAGGTAGAATCAGGGTTAGTACCAGAAAATGATAGCATCCGGGCGAGTACCGGGAAAAGGTAGAATCCGTGCGAGTAACAGAAAACTGTCCGAACGAGTACCGAAAAATGGTAGAATCAGGGTCAGTACCGGAAAATTATAGTATCTGAGCGAGTACCGGGAAAAGTTAGAATTCGTGCGAGTAACGAGAAACTGTCCGAACGAGTACCGAAAAATGGCAGAATCAGGGTCAGTACCGGCAAATTATAGTATCCGGGCGAGTACCGGGAAAAGGTAGAATCCGTGCAAGTAACGGCAAACTGTCCGAACGAGTACCGAAAAATGGTAGAATCAGGGTCAGTACCGGAAAATTATAGTATCCGGGCGAGTACCGGGAAAAGCTAGAATTCGTGCGAGTAACGGGAAACTGTCCGAACGAGTACCGAAAAATGCTAGAATCAGGGTCAGTACCGGAAAATTATAGTATCCGGGCGAGTACCGGGAAAAGGTAGAATCCGTGCGAGTAACGGCAAACTGTCCGAACCACTACCAAAAAAGGTAGGATCAAGATCAGTACTGGAAAATTATAGTATCCGGGCGAGTACCGGGAAAATAGTAGTGTCAGGGTAAGTACCAGAAAATGATAGTATCCGGGCGACTACCGGGAAAAGGTAGAATCCGTGCGAGTACCGAAAAACTTTCCGAACGAGTACCGAGAAAAGGTAGAATCAGGTTCTGTACTGGAAAATTATAGTATCCGAGAGAGTACCGGGAAAAGCTAGAATTCGTGCGAGTAACGGAAAACTGTCCGAACAAGTACCAAAAAAGGTAGGATCAGGGTCAGTACTGGAAAATTATAGTATCCGGGCGAGTACCGGGAGAAGGTAGAATCCGTGCGAATAACTGAAAACTGTCCGAACGAGTACCGAAAAATGGTAGAATCAGGGTCAGTACCGGAAAATTATAGTATCCGGGCGAGTACCGGGACAAGGTAGAATCCGTGCGACTAATGGAAAACTGTCCGATCGAGTACCGAAAAATGATAGAATCAGGGTCAGTACCGGAAAATGATAGTATCCGGGCGACTACCGGGAAAAGGTAGAATCCGTGCGAGTACCGAAAAACTTTCCGAACGAGTACCAAGAAAAGGTAGAATCAGGGTCAGTACTGGAAAATTATAGTATCCGGGCGAGTACCGGGAAAAGGTAGAATCCGGGCGAGTACCTGGAAAAGGTAGAATCCGTGCGAGTAACGGAAAACTGTCCGAACGAGTACCCAAAAAAGGTAGGATCAGGGTCAGTACTGGAAAATTATAGTACCCGGGCGAGCACCGGGAGAAGGTAGAATCCATGCGACTAACGGAAAACTGTCCGAACGAGTACCGAAAAATGGTAGAATCAGGGTCAGGACCGAAAAATGATATTATCCGGGCGAGTACCGGGAAAAGGTAGAATCCATACGAGTTACGGAAAACTGACCGAACGAGTACCGAAAAAAGGTAGAATCAGGGTCAGTACCAGAAAATTATAGTATACGGGCGAGTACCGGGAAAAGGTACAATCCGTGCGAGTAACGGAAAACTGTCCGAACGAGTATTGAAAAATGGTAGAATCAGGGTCAGTACCGGAAAATTATAGTATCCGAGCGAGTACCGGGAAAAGATAGAATCCGTGCGAGTAACGGAAAACTGTTCGAAC
>JAAKHE010001079.1:40635-71448 GCA_011039315.1 Vitis labrusca
CGGAAAATTATAGTATCCGGGCGAGTACCGGGAAAAGGTAGAATCCGTGCGAGTAACGGAAAACTATCCAAACGACTACCGAAAAAAGGTAGAATCAGGGTCCGTACCTCAAAATTATTGTATCCGGGCGAGTACCGGGAAATGGTAGAATCAGGGTCAGTACCGGTAAATGATAGTATCCGGGCCACTACCGGGAAAAGGTAGAATCCCTACGAGTACCGAAAAACTGTCCGAACGATTTTCGAAAAAAGGTAGAATCAGGTTCCGTGCCAGAAAATTATAGTATTCGGGCGAGTGCCGGGAAATGGTAGAATTCGTACGAGTAACGGAAAACTGTCTGAACGAGTACCGTAAAAAGGTAGAATCAGGTTCCGTGCCGGAAAATTACAGTATCCGGGCGAGTACCGGGAAATGGTAGAATCCGTGCGAGTAACGGAAAACTGTCCGAACGAGTACAGAAAAAAGGTAGAATCATGGTCAGTACCGGAAAATTATAGTATCCGGGCGAGTACCGGGAAAAGGTAGAATTCGTGCGAGTAACGGAAAACTATCCGAACGAGTACCGAAAAAAGGTAGAATCACGGTCAGTACCGAAAAATTATAGTATCCGAGCGAGTACCGGGAAAAGGCAGAATTCGTGCGAGTAACGGAAAATTATAGTATCCGGGCGAGTACCGGGAATAGGTAGAATCCGTGCGAGTAACGGAAAACTATCCAAACGACTACCGAAAAAAGGTAGAATCAGGGTCCGTACCTCAAAATTATTGTATCCGGGCGAGTACCGGGAAATGGTAGAATCAGGGTCAGTACCGGTAAATGATAGTATCCGGGCCACTACCGGGAAAAGGTAGAATCCCTGCGAGTACCGAAAAACTGTCCGAACGATTTCCGAAAAAAGGTAGAATCAGGTTCCGTGCCGGAAAATTATAGTATCCGGGCAAGTATCGGGAAATGGTAGAATTCGTGCGAGTAACGGAAAACTGTCTGAACGAGTACCGAAAAAAGGTAGAATCAGGTTTCGTGCCGGAAAATTATTGTATTCGGGCGAGTACCGGGAAATGGTAGAATCCGTGCGAGTAACGGAAAACTCTCTGAACGAGTACCGAAAAAACGTAGGCTCAAGGTTAGTACCGGAAAATTATAGTATCTGGGCGAGTACCAGAAAAAGGTAGGATCCATGCGAGTAACGGAAAACTGTTCGAGCGAGTACCGAAAAAAGGTAGAATCACGGTCAGTACCGGAAAATTATAGTATCCGGGCGAGTACCGGGAAAAGGTAGAATCCGTCCGAGTAACGGAAAACTGTCCGAACGAGTACCGAAAAATTGTAGAATCAGGGTCAGTACCGGAAAATGATAGTATCCGGGCCACTAGCGGGAAAAGGTAGAATCCCTGCGAGTATCGAAAAACTGTCCGAACGAGTACCGAAAAAATGTAGAATCAGGTTCCGTGCAGGAAAATTATAGTATCCGGGCGAATACCGGGAAAAGGTAGAATTCGTGCGAGTAACGAAAAATTGTCCGAACGAGTACTGAAAATGGTAGAACCAGGGGCAGTACCGGAAAATTATAGTATCCGGGTGAGTACCGGGAAAAGGTAGAATCCGTGCGAGTAATGGAAAACTATCCAAACGACTACCGAAAAAAGCTAGAATCAGGGTCAGTACCTCAAAATTATTGTATCCGGGCGAGTACCGGGAAATGGTAGAATCAGGGTCGGTACCGAAAAATGATAGTATCCCGGCGAGTACCGGGAAAAGGTAGAATCCGTGCGAGTAACGGAAAACTGTCCGAACGAGTACCCAAAAAAGGTAGAATCAGGGTCAGTACCGGAAAATGATAGTATCCGGGCCACTACCAGGAAAAGGTAGAACCCCTGCGAGTACCGAAAAACTGTGCGAACGAGTACCGAAAAAAGGTGGAATCAGGTTCAGTGCCAGAAAATTATAGTATCCGGGCGAGTACCGGGAAAAGGTAGAATCCGTGCGAGTAACGGAAAACTGTCCGAACGAGTACCGAAAAAAGGTAGAATCAAGGGCAGTACCGGAAAATTATAGTACCGGGCGAGTACCGGGAAAAGACAGAATCCGTGCGAGTAACGGAAAATTATAGTATCCGGGCGAGTACCGGGAAAAGGTAGAATCCGTGCGAGTAACGGAAAACTGTCCGAACGCGTACCGAAAAATAGTAGAATCAAGGTCAGTACCGGAAAATTATAGTATCCGGGCGAGTACCGGGAAAAGGTAGAATCCGTGCGAGTAACGGAAAACTATCAAAACGAGTACCGAAAAAGGGTAAAATCAGGGTCAGTACCGGAAAATTATAGTATCCGGGCGAGTACCGGGAAAAGGTAGAATCCGTGCGAGTAACGGAAAACTGTCCGAACGAGTACCGAAAAAAGGTAAAATTAGGGTCAGTACCGGAAAATTATTGTATCCGGGCGAGTACCGGGAAATGGTAGAATCCGTGCGAGTAACGAAAAACTGTCCGAACGAGCACCGAAAAAAGGTAGAATCAGGGTCAGTACCGGAAAATGATAGTATCCGGGCGAGTATCGGGAAAAGGTAGAATCCGTGCGAGTAACGAAAAACTGTCCGAACGAGTACCGAACAATTGTAGAATCAGGGTCAGTACCGGTAAATGATAGTATCTGGGCGAGTACCAGGAAATGTTAGAATCCGTGCGAGTACCGACAAACTGTCCGAACATGAACCGAAAAATGGTAGAATCAGGGTCAGTACCGGAAAATGATAGTATCCGGGCGAGTACCGGGAAAAGGCAGAATCTGTGCGAGTAACGGAAAACTATCCAAACGACTACCGAAAAAAGGTAGAACCAGGGTCAGTACCGAAAAATTATTGTATCCAGTCGAGTAACGAAAAACTGTCCGAACGAGTACCGAAAAATTGTAGAATCAGGGTCAGTACCGGAAAATGATAGTATCCGGGCGAGTACCGGGAAAAGGTAGAATCCGTGCGAGTAGCGGAGAACTGTCCGAACGAGTACCGAAAAAAGGTAAAATCAAGGTCAGTACCGGAAAATAATAGTATCCGGGCGAGTACCGGGAAATGGTAGAATCTGTGCGAGTAACGGAAAACTGTCCGAACGAGTATCGAAAAATTGTAGAATCAAGGTCAGTACCGGTAAATTATAGTATCCGGGCGAGTACCGGGAAAAGGTAGAATCCGTGCGAGTAACGGAAAACTGTCCGAACGAGTACCAAAAAATTGTAGAATCAGGGTCAGTACCGGTAAATGATAGTATCCGGGCGAGTACCGGGAAATGGTAGAAACCTTGCGAGTATCGACAAACTGTCCGAACGCGGACCGAAAAATGGTAGAAACAGGGTCAGTACCGGAAAATGATAGTATCCGGGCGAGTACTGGGAAAAGGTAGAATCCGTGCGAGTAACGGAAAACTATCCGAACGAATACCGAAAAAAGGTAGCATCAGGGTCAGTACCGGAAAATTATTGTATCCGGGCGAGTACCGGAAAATGGTAGAATTCGTGCGAGTAACAGAAAAGTGTCCGAACGAGTACCGAAAAATGGTAGAATCAGGGTTAGTACCAGAAAAAGATAGAATTCGGGCGAGTACTGGGAAAAGGTAAAATCCGTGCGAGTACCGAAAAACTGTCCGAACGAGTACCGAAATATGGTAGAATTAGGGTCAGTACCGAAAAATGATAGAATCCGAGCGGGTACCGAAAAAAGGTGCAATCCGGGCGGGTATCGAAAAAAGGTAGAATCCGTGTGAGTACCGAATATTTGTCCGAAGGAGTACCGAAAAATGGTAGAATCAGGGTCAGTTCCGGAAAATTATAGAATGCGGGCGAGTACCGGGAAAAGGTAGAATCCGTGCGAGTACCGAAAAAGTGTCCGAACGAGTACCGAAAAATGGTAGAATCGGGGTCAGTACCGGAAAATGATAGAATCCGGGCAAGTACCGGGAAAGGTAGAATCCGTGCGAGTAGCGGAAAACTGTCCGAACGAGTACGGAAAAAAGGTAGAATCCGGGTCAGTACCGGAAAATGATAGTATCCGGGCGAGTACCGGGAAAAGGTAGAATCCGTGCAAGTACCGAAAAAGTGTCCGAACGAGTACCGAAAAATAGTAGAATCAGGGTCAGTACCGGAAAATAATAGAATCCGGGCGGTTACCGGGAAAAGGTAGAATCCGTGCGAATACCGAAAAACTGTCCAAACGAGTACCCAAAAATGGTAGAATCAGGGTCAGTTCCGGAACATGATACAATGCGGGCGAGTACCGGGAAAAGGTAGAATACGTGCGAGTACCGAAAATTTGTCCGAACGACTACCGAAAAATGGTAGAATCAGGGTCAGTACCTGAACTTGATACAATCCGGGCGAGTACCGGGAAAAGGTAGAATCCGTGCGAGTATCGAAAAACTTTCTGAAAGTGTACCGAAAAATGGTAGAATCAGGGTCAGTACCGGAAAATGATAAAATCCGGGCGAGTACCGGGAAAAAGTAGAATCCGTGTGAGTACCGAAAAACTGTCCGAACGAGTACCGAAAAATGGTAGAATCAGGGTTAGTTCCGGAAAATGATAGAATGCGGGCGAGTACCGGGAAAAGGTAGAATCCGTGCGAGTACCGAAACACTGTCCGAACGAGTACCGAAAAATGGTAGAATCAGGGTCAGTACAGGAAAATGATATAATGCGGGCGAGTATCGGGAAAAGGTATAATCTGTGCGAGTACCGAAAAAGTGTCCGAACGAGTACCGAAAAATGGTAGAATCAGGGTCAGTACTGGAAAAAGATAGAATCCTGGCGAGTACTGGGAAAAGGTAGAATCCGTGCGACTACCGAAAAACTGTCCGAACGAGTACCGAAATATGGTAGAATCAGGGTCAGTACCGAAAAATGATAGAATCCGGGTGGGTACCGAAAAAAGGTAGAATCAGTGCGGGTACCGAAAAAAGATAGAATCAAGGCGGGTACAGAAAAAATGTAGAATCCGTGCGAGTACCGAAAAAGTGTCCGAACAAGTACCGAAAAATGGTAGAATCGGGGTCAGTACCGGAAAATAATAGAATCCGGGCAAGTACCGGGAAAACGTAGAATCCGTGCGAGTAACGGAAAACTGCCCGAACGAGTACCGAAAAAAGGTAGAATCAGGGTTAGTACCGGAAAATGATACTATCCGGACGAGTATCGGGAAAATGTAGAATCCGTTCGAGTACCGAAAAAGTGTCCGAACGAGTACCGAAAAATAATAGAATCAGGGTCAATACCAGAAAATGATAGAATCCGGGTGATTACCGGGAAAAGGTAGAATCCGTGCGAATACCAAAAAACTGTCCGAACGAGTTCCGAAAAATGGTAGAATCAGGGTCAGTACCGGAAAATGATAGAATTCGGGCGAGTACAGGGAAAAGGTAGAATCCGTGCGAGTACCGAAAAACTGTCCGAACGAGTACCGAAAAATGGTAGAATGAGGGTCAGTACCGGAAGATGATAGAATCCAGGCGAGTACCGGGAAAAGGTAGAATCCGTGCGAGTATCGAAACACTGTCCGAACGAGTACCGAAAAATGGTTGAATCAGGGTCACTACCGAAAAATGATAGAATCCGGGCGAGTATCGGGAAAAGGTAGAATCCGTGCGAGTAACCGAAAACTGTATGAACGGGTACCGAAAAATGGTAGAATCAGGGGCAGTACCGGAAAATGATAGTATCCGGGTGAGTACCGAGAAAAGGTAGAATCCACCGAAAAACTGTCCGAACGCGTACCGAAAAATGGTAGAATCAGAGTCAGTATCGGAAAATGATAGTATCCGGGCGACTACCAGGAAAAGGTAGAATCCTTGCGAGTACCGAAAAATTGTCCGAACGCGTACCGAAAAATAGTAGAATCAGGGTCAGTACCTGAAAATTATAGTATCCGGGCGAGTACCGAAAAATTGTTCGAACGAATCCGAAAAATGGTAGAATCAGGGTCAGTACCGGAAAATGATAGAATGCGGGCGAGTACCGGGCAAAAGTAGAATCTGTGCGACTACCGAAACATTGTCCGAACGAGTACCGAAAAATGGTAGAATCAGGGTCACTACAAAAAAATGATAGAATCCGGGCGAGTACCGGGAAAAGGTAGAATCCGTGAGAGTACCGAAAAACTGTCCGAACGAGTACCGAAAAATGGTAGAATTAGGGTCAGTGCCGGAAAATGATAGAATTCGGGCGAGTACCGGGAAAAGGTAGAATCCGTGCGAGTAGCGAAAAACTGTCCGAACGAGTACCGAAAAATGGTAGAATCAGGGTCAGTACCTGAATATGATACAGTCCGGGCGAGTTCCGGGAAAAGGTAGAATCCGTGAGAGTACCGAAAAACTGTCCGAACGAGTACCGAAAAATGGTAGAATTAGGGTCAGTACCGGAAAATGATAGAATTTGGGCGAGTACCGGGAAAAGGTAGAATCCGTGCGAGTACCGAAAAAGTGTCCGAACGAGTTCCGAAAAAAGGTAGAATCAGGGTCAGTAGCGGAAAATGACAGAATCCGGGCGAGTACCGAAACACTGTCCGAACGAGTACCGAAAAATGGTAAAATGAGGGTTAGTACCGGAAAATGATAGAATTCGGGCGAGTACCGAAAAACTGTCCGAACGAATCCGAAAAATGGTAGGATCAGGGTTAGTACCGGAAAATGATAGAATTCAGGCAAGTACCGAAAAACTGACGGAACGAATCCGAAAAATGGTACAATCAGGGTCAATACCGGAAAATGATAGAATTCGGGCGAGTACCGGTAAAAGGTAGAATCCGTGCGAGTACCGAAAAACTGTCCGAACGAGTACCGAAAAATGGTAGAATGAGGGTCAATACCGGAAAATGATAGAATCCAGGCGAGTACCGGGAAAAGGTAGAATCCGTGCGAGTACCGAAACACTGTCCGAACGAGTACCGAAAAATGGTTGAATCAGGGTCAGTACCGGAAAATTATAGAATCCGGGCGAGTACCGGGCAAAAGTAGAATCCGTGGGAGTACCGAAACACTGTCCAAATGAGTACCGAAAAATGGTAGAATCAGGGTCAGTACCGGAAAATTATAGAATCCGGGCGAGTACCAGGCAAAAGTAGAATCCGTGGGAGTACCGAAACACTGTCCGAACGACTACCGATAAATGGTAGGATCAGGGTCAGTACCGGAAAATGATACAATCTGGGCGATTACCGTGAAAAGGTAGAATTCGTGCGAGTACCGAAAAACTGTCCGAACGAGTACCGAAAAATGGTAGAATCAGGGTCAGTACCGGAAAATGATAGAATTCGGGCGAGTACCGGGAAAAGGTAGAATCTGTGCGAGTACCGAAAAACTGTCCGAACGAGTACCGAAAAATGGTAGAATGAGGGTCAATACCGAAAAATGATAGAATCCGGGCGAGTACCGAAAAACTATCCGAACGAATCCGAAAAATGGTAGAATCAGGGTCAGTACCGGAAAAGGTAGAATTCGTGCGAGTACCGGGAAAAGGTAGAATACGTGCGAGTACCGAAAAATTGTCTGAACAAGTGCCGAAAATTGGTAGAATCAGGGTCAGTACCGAAAAATGATACAATCCGGGCGAGTACCGAGAAAAGGTAGAATCCGTGCGAGTACCGAAAAATTGCTCGAACGAGTACCGAAAAAATGTAGAGTCAGGGTCAGTACCGGAAAATGATAGAATTCGGGCGAGTACCGGGAAAAGGTAGATTCCTTGCGAGTACCGAAAAAGTGTCCGAACGAGTATTGAAAAAAGGTAGAATCAGGGTCAGTACTGGAAAATGATAGAATGCGGGCGAGTGCCGGGAAAAGGTAGAATTCGTGCGAGTACCCAAAAACTTTCTGAACGAGTACCGAAAAATGGTAGAATCAGGGTCAGTACCGGAAAATGATAGAATCCGGGCGAGTACCGGGAAAAGGTCGAATCCGTGCGAGTACCGAAAAACTGTCAGAGCGCGTACCGAAAAATGGTAGAATCAGGGTCAGTACCGGAAAATGATAGAATCCGGGAGAGTACCGGGAAAAGGTAGCATCCGTGCGAGTACCGAAAAACTGTCCGAACGAGTACCGAAAAATGGTAGAATCAGGGTCAGTACCTGAATATGATACAATCCGGGTGAGTATTGGGAAAAGGCAGAATCCGTGCGAGTAGCAAAAAAGTGTCCGAACGAGTACCGAAAAATGGTAGAATCAGGGTCAGTACCGAAAAATGATAGAATCCGGGCGAGTACCGGGAAAAGGTAGCATCCGTGCGAGTACCGAAAAACTGTCCGAACGAGTACCGAAAAATGGTAGAATCAGGGTCAGTACCTGAATATGATACAATCCGGGAGAGTATTGGGAAAAGGCAGAATCCGTGCGAGTACCAAAAAAGTGTCCGAACGAGTACCGAAAAATGGTAGAATCAGGGTCAAAACCGGAAAATGATAGAATGCGGGCAAGTACCGGGAAAAGGTTGAATCCGTGCGAGTACAGAAAAACTGTCCGAACGAGTACCGAAAAATGGTAGAATTAGGGTCAGTACCGAAAAATTATAGAATCGGGGCAAGTACCGGGAAAAGGTTGAATCCGTGCGAGTACCGAAAAAAGGTAGAATCAGGTTCACTACCGGAAAATGATAGAATTCGGGCGAGTACCGGGAAAAGGTAGCATCCGTGCGAGTACCGAAAAACTGCCTGAACGAGTACCAAAAAATGGTAGAATCAAGTTCAGTACCGGAAAATGATAGAATGCGGGCGAGTGACGGGAAAAGGTAGAATCCGTGCGAGTACCCAAAAACTTTCTGAACGAGTACCGAAAAATGGTAGAATCAGGGTCAGTACCGGAAAATGATAGAATCCGGGCGAGTAACGGGGAAAGGTAGAATACGTGCGAGTACCGAAAAATTGTCCGAACGAGTACCGAAAAATGGTAGAGTCAGGGTCAGTACCGGAAAATGATTGAATTCGGGCGAGTACCGGGAAAAGGTAGAATCCGTGCGTGTATCGAAAAATTGTCCGAACGAGTATTGAAAAATGGTAGAATCAGGGTCAATACCTGAATACGATACAATCCGGGCAAGTACCATGAAAAAGTAGAATCCGTGCGAGTACCGAAAACCTGTCCGAACGAGTACCGAAAAATAGTAGAATCAAGGTCAGTACCGGAAAATGATACAATCCGAGCGAGTACCGGGAAAAGGTGGAATCCGTGCGAGTACCGAAAAAGTGGCCGAACGAGTACCGAAAAATGTTAGAATCAGGGTCAATACCGGAAAATGATATAATCCGGGCGAGTACCGGAAAAAGGTAGAATACGTGCGAGTACCGAAAAATTGTCCGAACGAGTAGTGAAAAATGGTAGAATCAGGGTTAGTACCGAAAAATGATACAATCCGGGCGAGTACCAGGAAAAGGTAGAATCCGTGCGAGTACTGAAAAACTGTCCGAACGAGTACCGAAAAATGGTAGAATCAGGGTCAGTACCTGAATATGATACAATCCGGGCGAGTACCGGAAAAGGTGAAATCCGTGCGAGTACCGAAAAATTGTCCAAACGAGTACCTAAAAATGGTAGAATCAGGGTCAGTACCGGAAAATGAGACAATCGGGGCGAGTACCGGGAAAAAATAGAATTTTTGCGAGTACCGAAAAACTGCCTGAACGAGTACCGAAAAATGGTAGAATCAGGGTCAGTACCGGAAAATGATAGAATGCGGGCGAGTGACAGGAAAAGGTAGAATCCGTGCGAGTACCCAAAAACTTTCTGAACGAGTACCGAAAAATGGTAGAATCAGGGTCAGTACCGGAAAATGATAGAATCCGGGCGAGTACCGGGGAAAGGTAGAATACGTGCGAGTACCGAAAAATTGTCCGAACGAGTACCGAAAAATGGTAGAGTCAGGGTCAGTACCGGAAAATGATTGAATTCGGGCGAGTACCGGGAAAAGGTAGAATCCGTGCGTGTATCGAAAAACTGTCCGAACGAGTATTGAAAAATGGTAGAATCAGGGTCAATACCTGAATACGATACAATCCGGGCGAGTACCATGAAAAAGTAGAATCCGTGCGAGTACCGAAAATCTGTCCGAACGAGTACCGAAAAATAGTAGAATCAGGGTCAGTACCGGAAAATGATACAATCCGGGCGAGTACCGGGAAAAGGTAGTATCCGTGCGAGTACTGAAAACTGTCTGAACGAGTACCGAAAAATGGTAGAATCTGGGTCAGTACCTAAATATGATACAATCCGGGCGAGTACCGGGAAAAGGTAGAATCCGTGAGAGTACCGAAAAACTGTCCGAACGAGTAGTGAAAAATGGTAGAATGAGGGTCAGTACCGGAAAATGATAGAATTCGGGCGAGTACCGGGAAAAGGTAGAATCCGTGAGAGTACCGAAAAATTGTCCGAACGAGAACCGAGAAATGGTAGAATCAGGGTCAGTACCGACAAATGATAGAATCCGGGCGAGTACCGAGAAAAGGTAGAATCCGTGCGAGTACCGAAAAACTGTCCGAACGAGTATCGAAAAATGGTAGAATCAGGGTCAGTACCTAAATACGATACAATCCGGGCGAGTATCGGGAAAAGGTAGAATACGTGCGAGTACCGAAAAATTGTCCGAACGAGAGCCGAAAAATGGTAGAATCAGGGTCAGTACCGAAAAATGATAGAATCCGGGCGAGTACCGGGAAAAGGTAGAATCCGTGCGAGTACCGAAAAACTGTCCGAACGAGTACCGAAAAATGGTAGAATCAGGGTCAGTACCGAAAAATGATAGAATCCTGGCGAGTATCGGGAAAAGGTAGAATTCGTCCGAGTACCGAAAAACTGTCCGAACGAGTATCGAAAAATGGTAGAATCAGGGTCAGTACCTGAATACGATGCAGTCTGGGCGAGTACCGGGAAAAGGTAGAATCCGTGCGAGTACCGAAAAACTGTCTGAACGAGAACCGAAAAATGGTAGAATCAGGGTCAGTACCGAAAAATGATAGAATCCGGGCGAGTACCGGGAAAAGGTAGAATCCGTGCGAGTACCGAAAAATTGTCCGAACGAGAACCGAAAAATGGTAGAATCAGGGTCAGTACCTGAATACGATACAATCCGGGCGAGTACCGGGAAAAGGTAGAATCCGTGCGAGTACCGAAAAACTGTCCGAACGAGTACCGAAAAATGGTAGAATCAGGGTCAGTACAGGAAAATGATAGAATCCGGGCGAGTACTGGGAAAACGTAGAATTCGTGCGAGTACCGAAAAACTGTCCGAACGAGTACCGAAAAATAGTAGAATCAGGATCAATACCGGAAAATGATAGAATCAGGGTCAGTACCGGAAAATGATAGATTGCAGGCGAGTACCAGGAAAAGGAAGAATCCTTGCGGGTACCGAAAAACTGTCCGAACGAGTACCGAAAAATGGTAGAATCAGTGTTAGTACCGGAAAATCATAGAATCCGGGCGAGTTCCGGGAAAAGGTAGAATTCGTGCGAGTACCAAAAATCTATCCGAACGAGTACCGAAAAATGGTAGAATCAGGGTTAGTACATGAATACGAAACAATCCGGGCGAGTACTGGGAAAAGGTAGAATTCGTGCGAGTACCGAAAAACTGTCCGAACGGGTACCGAAAAATGGTAGAATCAGGGTCAGTACCTGAATACGATGGAATCCGGGCGAGTACCGGGAAAAAGTAGAATTCGTGCGAGTACCGAAAAACTGTCTGAACGAGAACCGAAAAATGGTAGAATCAGGGTCAGTACCGAAAAATGATAGAATCCGAGCGAGTACCGGGAAAAGGTAGAATCCGTGCGAGTACCGAAAAAATGTCCGAACGAGTACCGAAAAATAGTAGAATCAGGGTCAGTGCCGGAAAATGATAGAATCCGGGCGAGTACCGGGAAAAGGTAGAATTCGTCCGAGTACCGAAAAACTGTCCGAACGAGTATCGAAAAATAGTAGAATCAGGATCAATACCGGAAAATGATAGAATCAGGGTCACTACCGGAAAATCATAGAATCCGGGCGAGTTCCGGGAAAAGGTAGAATTCGTGCGAGTACCAAAAATCTATCCGAACGAGTACCGAAAAATGGTAGAATCAGGGTCAGTACCTGAATATGATACAATTCGGGCGAGTATCGGGAAAAGGTAGAATCCGTGCGAGTACCGAAAAATTTGTCCGAATGAGTACTGAAAAAAGGTAGAATCAGGGTCAGTACCGGAAAATGATACAATCCGGGTGAGTACCGGGAAAAGGTAGAATTCGTTCGAGTACCGAAAAACTGTCCAAACGAGTACCGAAAATTGGTAGAATCAGGGTTAGTACCTGAATATGATACAATCCGGTGAGTACCGGGAAAAGGTAGAATCCGTGTGAGAACCGAAAAACTGACTAAGCGAGTACCGAAAAATGGTAGAATCAGGGTCAGTACCGGAAAATGATAAAATCCGAGCGAGTACCGGGAAAAGGTAGAATTCGTGCGAGTACCGAAAAACTGTCCGAACGAGTACCGAAAAATGGTAGAATCAGGGTCAATACCTGAATATGATACAATCCGGGCGAGTACTGGGAAAAGGTAGAATCCGTGTGAGTACCGAAAAATTGTCCGAACGAGTACCGAAAAAGGGTAGAATCAGGGACAGTACCGGAAAATGATAGAATCCGGGCGAGTACCGGGAAAAGGTAGAATCCGCGCGAGTACAGAAAAATTGTCCGAACGAGTATCGAAAAAAGGTAGAATCAGGGTCAGTACCGGAAAATGATAGATTCCGGGCGAGTACCGGGAAAAGGTAGAATCCGTGCGAGTACCGAAAAATTGTCCAGACGAGTACCGAAAAAAGGTAGAATCAGGGTTAGTACCTGAATATGATACAATCCGGGCGAGTACCGGGAAAAGGTAGAATTCGTGCGAGTGCCGAAAAACTGTCCGAACGAGTACCGAAAAATGGTAGAATCAAGGTCAGTACCGGAAAATGATAGAATCCGGGCGAGTACTGGGAAAAGGTAGAATTCGTGCGAGTACCGCAAAACTATCCGAACAAGTACCGAAAAATGGTAGAATCAAGGGCAGTACCTGAATATGATACAATCCGGACGAGTACCGGGAAAAGGTAGAATCCGTGCGAGTACCGAAAAACTGTCCGAACAAGTACCGAAAAATGGAAGAATCAGGGTGAGTATCGGAAAATGATAGAATCCAGGCGGGTACCGGTACAATGTAGAATCCGTGCGAGTACCGAAAATTTGTCCAAACAAGGACCGAAAAATGGTAGAATCAGGGTCAGTACAGGAAAATCATAAAATCCGGGCAAGTTCCGGGAAAAGGTAGAATTCGAGCGAGTACCGAAAAACTGTCCGAACGAGTACCGAAAAATGGTAGAATCAGGGTCAGTACCTGAATATGATTCAATCCGGACGAGTACCGGGAAAATGGTAGAATCCGTGCGAGTACCGAAAAAGGTAGAATCAGGGTCTGTACCGGAAAATGATAGAATTCGGGCGAGTACTGCGAAAAGGTAGAATCCGTGCGAGTACAGAAAAATTGTCCGAACGAGTACCGAAAAATGGTAGAATCAGGGTCAGTACTGGAAAATGATAGAATCCGGGCGAGTACCGGGAAAAGGTAGAATTTGTGCGAGTACCGAAAACTGTCTGAACGAGTGCCGAAAAATGGTAGAATCAGGGTCAGTACCTGAATATGATACAATCCGGGCGAGTACCGGGAAAAAGGTAGAATTCGTGCGAGAACCGAAAAACTGTCCGAACGAGTACCGAAAAATGGTAGAATCAGGGTCAGTACCGGAAAATGATAGGATCCGGGCAAGTACCGGTAAAAGGTAGAATTCGTGTGAGTACCGAAAAATTGTTCGAACGAGTACCGAGAAATGGTAGAATTAGGGTCAATACCGGAAAATGATAGAATCAGGGTCAGTACCAGAAAATGATAGAATGCGGGCGAGTACCGGGAAAAGGTAGAATCAGGGTCACTGTCGGAAAATGATAGAATTCGGGCGAGTACCGGGAAAGGGTAGAATCCGTGCGAGTACCGAAAAACTATCCGAACGAGTACCGAAAAATGGTAGAATCAGGGTCAGTACCGGAAAATCATAGAATCCGGGCGAGTTTCGACAAAAGGTCGAATTCGTGCGAGTACCGAAAATCTATCCGAACGAGTATCGAAAAATTGTCGAATCAGCGTCAGTACCTGAATATGATACAATCCGGGCGAGTACCGCGATAAGGTAGAATCCGTGCGAGTACCAAAAAACTGTCGGAACGAGTACCGAAAAATGGTAGAATCAGGGTCAGTACCGGAAAATGATAGAATCCGGGCGAGTACTGGGAAAAGGTAGAATTCGTGCGAGTACCGAAAAACTATACGAACTAGTACCGAGAAATGGAAGAATAAGGGTCAATACCGGAAAATGATAGAATCAGGGTCAGTACTGGAAAATGATAGAATTCGGGCGAGTACCGGGAAAAGGTAGAATCCGTGCGAGTACCCAAAAACTGTCCGTACGAGTACCGAAAAAAGGTAGAATCAGGGTCAGTACCGAAAAATGATAGAATTCGGGCGAGTACCAGGAAAAGGTAGAATCCGTGGGAGTACCGACAAACTGTCCGAACGAGTACCGAAATATGGTAGAATCAGGGTCAGTACAAGAAAATGATAGAATTCGGGCGAGTACCGGGAAAACGTAGAATCCGTGCGAGTACAGAAAAATTGTCCGAACGTCTACCGAAAAAAGGTAGAATCAGGGTCAATACTGGAAAATGATAAAATCCGGGCGAGTACCAGGAAAAGGTAGAATCCGTGCGAGTACCGAAAAATTGTCCGGACGAGTAGCGAAAAAAGGTAGAATCAGAGTCAATACCAGAAAATGATAGAATTCGGGCGAGTACCGCGAAAAGGTAGAATCCGTGCGAATACCGAAAAACTGTCCGAACGAGTACCGAAAAATGGTAGAATCAGGATCAATACCGGAAAATTATAGAATTAGGGTCAGTACCGGAAAATGATAGAATGCGGGCGAGTACCGGGAAAAGGTAGAATCCGTGCAAGTACCGAAAAATTGTCCGAACGCGAACCGAAAAATTGTAGAATCAAGGTCAGTACCTAAATATGATACAATCCGGGCGAGTACAGAAAAATTTTTCGAACGAGTACCGAAAAAGGGTAGAATCAGGGTCAGTACCGGAAAATGATAGAATTCAGGCGAGTACCGAAAAACTGTCCGAACGAGTACCGAAAAAAGGTAGAATCGGGATCAGTACCGGAAAATAATAGAATCCGCGCGAGTTTCGGGAAAAGGTAGAATTCGTGCGAGTACCGAAAATCTATCCGAACGAGTACCGAAAAATGGTAGAATCAGGGTCAGTACCTGAATATGATACAATGCGGGCGAGTACCGGGAAAAGGTAGAATCCGTGCGAGTACCGAAAAACTGTCCGAACGAGTATCGAAAAATGCTAGAATCAGGGTCAGTACCGGGAAATGATAGAATTCGGGCGAGTACCGGGAAAAGGTAGAATCCGTGCTAGTACCCAAAAACTGTCCGAACGAGTACCGAAAAATGGTAGAATCAGGGTCAATACCTGAATATGATACAATCCGGGCGAGTACCGGGAACAGGTAGAATCTGTGCGAGTACCGAAAAATTGTCCGAACGCGAATCGAAAAATGGTAGAATCAGGGTCAGTACCGGAAAATCATAGAATCAGGGTCAGTAACAGAAAAAGATAGAATGCGGGCGACTACCGGGAAAAGATGGAATTCGTGCGAGTACCGAAAAACTGTCTGAACGAGTACCGAAAAATTGTAGAATCAGGGTCAGTACCGGAAAATGATAGAATCCAGGCGAGTACCGGGAAAAGGTAGAATTCGTGCGAGTACCGAAAAACTGTCCGAACGAGTACCGAAAAATGGTAGAATCAGGGTCAGTACCTGAAGATGATACAACCCGGGCGAGTACCGGGAAAAGGTAGAATCCCTGCGAGTACCGAAAAATTGTCCGAACGAGTACCGAAAAAAGGTAGAATCAAGGTCAGTACCTGAATATGATACAATCCGGACGAGTACCGGGAAAAGGTAGAATTCGTGCGAGTGCCGAGAAACTGTCCGAACGAGTACCGAAAAATGGTAGAATGAGGGTCAGTACCTGAATATGATACAATCCGGACGAGTACCGGGAAAAGGTAGAATCCGTGCGAGTACCGAAAAACTGTCCGAACGAGTAACGAAAAATGGTATAATCAGGATCAATACTGGAAAATGATAGAATCAGGGTCAGTACCAAAAAAATATAGAATGCGGGCGAGTACCGAGAAAAGGTAGAATCCGTGCGAGTACCGAAAAACTATCCGAACGAGTACCGAAAAATGGTAAAATTAGGGTCAGTACCGAAAAATGATAGAATCCGAGCGAGTACCGGAAAAGGTAGAATCCGTGCGAGTACCGAAAAACTGTCCGAACGAGTACCGAAAAATGGTAGAATTAGGGTCATTACCGGAAAATGATAGCATCCGAGCGAGTACTAGGAAAAGGTAGAATCCCTACGGGTACCGAAAAACTGTCCGAACGAGTGCCGAAAACTGGTAGAATCAGGGTCAGTACCGGAAAATGATAGTTTCCGGGCGAGTGCCGGGAGAAGGTAGAATCCGTGCGAGTACCGAAAAACTTTCAGAATGAGTACCGAAAAATGGTAGAATCAGGGTCAGTACCGGAAAATGATAGAATCCCGGCGAGAACGGGGAAAAGGTAGAATCCCTGCGTGTACCGAAAAACTGTCCGAACGAGTACCGAAAAATAGTAGAATCAAGGTCAGTACCGGAAAATGGTAGAATCCGGGAGAGAACTGGGAAAAAGTAGAATCCATACGAGTACCGAAAAACTGTCCGAACGAGTGCCGAAAAATTGTACAATTAGATTCAGTAAGGGAAGATGATAGAATCTGGGCGAGTACCGGGAAAAGGTAGAATCCGTGCGAGTAACGAAAAACTGTCCGAACGAGTACCGAAAAATGGTAGAATCAGGATCAATACCGAAAAATGATATATTCCGGGCGAGTACCGGGAGAGGGTAGAACTCGTGCGAGTACCGAAAAACTTTCGGAACGAGTACCGAAAAATGGTAGAATCAGGGTCAGTACCGGAAAATGATAGAATCCGGGCGAAAATCGGGAAAGGGTAGAATCCATGCGAGTACCGAAAAACTGTCTGAACGAGTACCGAAAAATAGTAGAATCAGGGTCAGTACCGGAAAATGATAGAATCCGGGCGAGTAGCGAAAAATTGTCCGAACGAGTACCGAAAAATGGTATAATCAGGGTCAGTACCGGAAAATGTTAGAATCCGGGCGAGTACCGGGAAAAGGTAGAATCCGTGCGAGCACCGAAAAACTGTCCGAACGAGTACCGAAAAATGGTAGAATCAGGGTCAGTACCTGAATATGATACAATCCGGGGGAGTACCGGGAAAAGGTAGAATCCCTGCGAGTACCGAAAAATTGTCCGAACGAGTATCGAAAAATGGTATAATCAGGGTCAGTATCGGAAAATGTTAGAATTCGGGCGAGTACCGGGAAAAGGTAGAATCCATGCGAGTACCGAAAAACTGTCCGAACGAGTATCGAAAAATTGTAGAATCAGGGTCAGTACCGGAAAATTATAGAATCCGGGCGAGTATCGGGAAAAGGTAGAATCCGTGCGAGTATCGAAAAATGGTAGAATCAGGGTCAGAACCAAAAAATGATAGAATCCGGGCGAGTACCAGGAAAAGGTAGAATCCGTGTGAGTACCGAAAAACTGTCCGAACGAGTACCGAAAAATGATAGAATCAATGTCAATACTGAAAAATGATAGAATCCGGGCGAGTACCGGGAAAAGGTTGAATCTGTACGAGTACCGAAAAACTTTCCGAACAAGTGCCGAAAAATGGAAGAATCAGGGTCAGTACCGGAAAATGATAGAATCCGGGCGAGAACCGGGAAAAGGTAGAATTCGTACGACTACCGAAAAACTGTCCGAACGAATGCTGAAAAGTTGTAGAATCATGGTCAGTACCGAAAAATGAGAGTTTCCTGACGAGTACCGGGAAAAGGTAGAATCCATGCGAGTGCCGAAAAACTGTCCGAACGAGTCCTGAAAAATGGTAGAATCAGGGTCAGTATCGGAAAATGATAGTTTCCGGGAGAGTACCGGGAAAAGGTAGAATCCGTGCGAGTACCGAAAAACTGTTCGAACGAGTACTGAAAAATGGTAGAATCAGGGTCAGTACCAGAAAATGATAGTTTCCGGGCGAGTGCCGGGAGAAGGTAGAATTCGTGCATGTACCAAAAGACTGTCCGAACGGGTACCGAAAAATGGTAGAATCAGGGTCAGAACCGAAAAATGATAGAATTCGTGCGAGTACCGTGAAAAGGTAGAATCCGTTCGAGTACTGAAAAATTGTCCGAACGAGTGCCGAAAAATTGTAGAATCAGGGTCAGTACCGGAAAATGATAGAATCCGGGCGAGTACCGGGAAAAGGTAGAATCCGTGCGAGTACCGAAAAACGGTTCGAACGGGTAACGAAAAATGGTCGAATCAGGGTCAGTACCGGAAAATGATAGGATCCGGGAGAGAACCAGGAAAAAGTAGAATTTGTGCGAGTACCGAAAAACTGTCCGAACGAGTACCGAAAAATGTTAGAATTAGGGTCAGTAACGGAAAATGATAGTTTCCGGGCGAGTACCGGGAAATAGTAGAATCCGTGCTAGTATCGAAAAACTGCCTCAACGAGTATTGAAAAATTATAGAATCAGGGTCAGTACCAGAAAATGATAGAATCCAGGTGAGTACCGGGAAAAGGTAGAATCCGTGCGAGTACCGAAAAAATGTCCGAACGAGTACCGAAAAATGGTAGAATCAAGGTCAATACCGGAAAATGATAAAATCCGGGCGAGTACCGGGAAAAGGTTGAATCCGTGCGAGTACCGAAAAACTTTCCGAACGAGTGCCGAAAAATGGAAGAATTAGGGTCAGTACCGGCAAATGATAGAATCCGGGCGAGAACCGGGAAAAGCTAGAATCCGTGCAAGTACCGAAAAACTTTCCGAACGAGTGTCGAAAAATTGTAGAATAAGGGTCAGTATTGGAAAATGATAGTTTCCGGGCGAGTATCGGGAAAAGGTAGAATCCGTGCGAGTACCGAAAAATGGTAGAATCAGGGTTAGTACTTGAATATGATACAATCCGGGCGAGTACCTAGAAAAGGTAGAATCCGTGCGAGTACCGAAAAACTGTTCGGACGAGTGCTGAAAAATGGTAGAATTAGGGTCAGTATCGAAAAATGTTAGAATCCGGGCGAGTACCGAAAAAAGGTAGAATCCGTGCGAGTTCCGAAAAACTGTTGGGAGGAATGCCAAAAAATAGTAAAATCGGGGTTAGTGCCGGAAAATGGTAGAATCCGAGCGAGTACCGGAAAAAGGTAGAATTCGTTCGAGTACCGAAAAACTGTCCGGACGAGTACCGAAATTGGAAGAATCAGGGTCAGTACCGGAAAATGATGGAATCCAGGCGAGTACCAGGAAAAGGTAGAATCCGTGCGAGTATCGAAAAACTGTCCAGACGAGTACTGAAAAATGGCAAAATCAGTATGAGTACCGGAATATGGTAGAATCTGGGCGAGTACCTTGAAAATGTAGAATCCGTGCGAGTATCGAAACACTATCCGGACGAGTACCGAAAAATGGTAGAGTCAGGGTCAGTACCGGAAAATGATAGAATCCGGGCGAATACCGGGAAAAGGTAGAATCCGTGCGAGTACCGAAAAACTATCCGGACGAGTACCGAAAAATGGTGGACTCGGTGTGAGTACCGGAAAATGGTAGAATCAGGGTCAGTACCGAAAAATGATAGAATCCGGGGCGAGTACTGAAAAACTGTTTGGACGAGTACCGAAAAATGGAAGAATCAAGGTCAGTATCGAAAAATGGAAGAATCAAGGTCAGTATCGAAAAATGGAAGAATCAAGGTCAGTATCGAAAAATGATAAAATCCGGGCGAGTACCGGGAAAAGGGAGAATCCCTGCGAGTATCGAAACACTGTCCGGACGAGTACAGAAAAATGGTAGAATCAGGGTCAGTATTGGAAAGTGATAGAATCCGGGCGAATACCAGGAAAAGGTAGAAATCCGTGCGAGTACCGAAAAACTATCCGGACGAGTACCGAAAAATGGTAGAATCAGTGTGAGTATGGAAAATGATAGAATCTGAACGAGTACTGGGAAAAGGTAGAATTCGTGCGAGTACCGAAAAATGGTAAAATCTGGGTTAGTACCGAAAAATGATACAATTCGGGCGAGTACTGAAAAACTGTCCGGACGAGTACCGAAAAATGGAAGAATCAGGGTTAGTACAGGAAAATGATAGAATCCGGGCGAGTATTGGGAAAAGGGAGAATTCGTGCGAGTATCGAAAAACTGTACGAACGAGTACCAAAAAATGGTGGAATCAGTGTGAGTACCGGAATATGGTAGAATCCGGGCGAGTACCTGGAAAAGGTAGAATCAGTGCGAGTACCGAAAATATGTCCGGACGAGTGCCGAAATATGGTAGAATCAGGGTCAGTACCGAAAAATGATAGAATCCGAGCGAGTATCGAAAAAAGGTAGAATCCGTGCGAGTTCCAAAAAACTGTTTGGACGAGTACCGAAAAATGGTACAATCAGGGTTAGTGCCGAAAAATGGTAGAATCCAGGCGACTATTGGGAAAATGTAGAATTCATGCGAGTACCAAAACACTGTTCGGACGAGTACCGAAAAATGGTAGAATCAGGGTCAGTACCGAAAAATTATAGAATCTGGGCGAGTATCGGAAAAAGGTAGAATTCGTGCGAGTACCGAAAAATTGTCCGAACGAGTACTGAAAAATGGTAGAATCCGGGCAAGTACCTGGAAAAGGTAGAATCCGTGCGAGTACCGAAAAATGGAAGAATCAAGGTCAGTACCGGAAAATGATAGAAATCGGGCGAGTACGGGGAAAACGTAGAATTCGTGCGAGTACCGAAAAGCTGTCCGAACGAGTACCGAAAAATGGTAAAATCAGTATGAGTACTGAAAAACTATCCGGACGAGTATCGAAAAATGGTAGAAACAGGGTCAGTAGCGGAAAATGGTAGAAACCAGGCGAGTACCGGGAAAAGGTAGAATCCGTGCGAGTACCGATAAACTGTTCGGACGAGTACCGAAAAATGGTAGAATCAGTGTGAGTACCGAAAAATGATAGAATTCGGGAGAGTACCAGGAAAAGGTATAATCCGTGTGAGTACCGAAAAATTATCCGTACGAGTACCGAAAAATGGTACAACCAGTGTGACTATAGGAAAATGACAGAATCCGGGCGTGTAATAGGAAAAGGTAGAATCTGTTCAACCGCCGAAAAACTGTCCGAACGAGTACCGAAAAATGGTAGAATCAAGGTCAGTAGCGGAAAATGGTAGAAACCCGGCGAGTATCGGGAAAAGGTAAAATCCGTGCAACTACCGAAAAATTATCCGGGCGAGTACCGAAAAATGGTAGAATCAGGGTTAGTACCAAAAAATGGTAGAATCCGTGCGAGTACCGAAAAACTGTCTGGACGAGTACCGAAAAATGGTATAATTAGTGTGACTATTGGAAAATGATAGAATCCGGTCAAGTACCGGGAAAAGGTAGAATCCGTGCAACTACCGAAGAACTGTCCGAACGAGTACCGAAAAATGGTAGAATCAGGGTCAGTAACGAAAAGTGTTAGAAACCAGGTGAGTACCGGGAAAAGGCAGAATCCGTGCGAGTATCGAAAAACTGTCCGGATGAGTACCAAAAAATGGTACAATCAGTCTGACTTTCGGAAACTGATAGAATCCGGGCGAGTACTGGGAAAAGGTAGAATCCGTGCCAGTACCAAAAATCTATCCGGACGACTACCGACAAATGGTACAATCATGGTCAGTACCAAAAAATTATAGAATCCGGGCGAGTACTGGGAAAAGGTAGAATCCGTGCGAGTACCCAAAAACTGTCCGGACGAGTACCGAAAAATGGTACAATCAGTGTGACTATCGAAACATGATAGAATCTGGGCGAATACCGGGAAAAGGTAGAATCCAGGCGACTACTGAAAAACTGTCCGGACGAGTACCGAAAAATGATAGAATCAGGGTCAGTAGCGGAAAATGGTAGAAACCAAGCGAGTACCGGGAAAAGGTAGAATCCGTGCAACTACCGAAAAACTGTCTGAACGAGTACCGAAAAATGGTAGAATCAAGACTAGTATCGAAAAATGGTAGAAACCGGGCGAGTACTAGGAAAAGGTAGAATCCATGCGAGTACCGAAAAACTGTCCGGACGAGTACCGAAAAATGGTACAATCAGTGTGACTATCGAAAAATGATAGAATCCGGGCGAGTACCGAGAAAAAGTAGAATCCGTGGGAGTACCGAAAATCTATTTGGACGAGTACCGACAAATGGTACAATTAGGGTCAGTACCGAAAAATTATAGAATCCGGGCGAGTACCGGGAAAAGGTAGAATCCGTGCGAGTACCAAAAAACTGTCCGGACGAGTACCGAAAAATGGTACAATCAGTATGACTATCGAAAAATGATAGAATCTGGGCGAGTACCGGGAAAATGTAGAATCTGTGAGACTACCGAAAAACTGTCCGGAAGATAACCGAAAAATGATAGAATCCGGGCGAGTACGAAAAAAAGGTAGAATTCATGCAACTACCAAAAAACTGTCCGAACGAGTACCGAAAAATGGTAGAAACCGGGTGAGTACCGGGAAAAGGTAGAATCCGTGCGAGTACCGAAAACTGTCCGGATGAGTACTGAAAAAGGGCAGAATCATTGTGAGTACCGAAAAATGGTAGAATCCGGGAAAGTACCGGGAAAAGGTAGAATATGTGCAAGTACTGAAAAACTGTCTAAACGAGTACCGAAAAATGGTACAATCAGTGTGACTATCGAAACATAATAGAATCCGGGCGAGTACCGGGAAAAGGTAGAATCCATGCCAGTACCAAAAATCTATCCAGACGAGTACTGAAAAATGGTACAATCAGGGTCAGTACCAGAAAATTATAGAATCTGGGCGAGTACCGAGAAAAGTTAGAATCCGTGCGAGTACCGAAAAACGGTCCGGACGAGTACCGAAAAATGGTACAATCAGTGTGACTATTGAAACATGATAGAATCCGGGTGAGTACCGGGAAAAGGTAGAATCTGTGAGACTACCGAAAAACTGTCCGGACGAGAACCGAAAAATGATAGAATCCGAGCGAGTACCGGGAAAAGTTTGAATCCGTGTGTGTACCGAAAAATTGTCTGGACCAGTATTGAAAAAATGTACAATCAGGGTTAGTACCGAAAATGATAGAATCCGGGGGAGTACCGGGAGAAGTTAGAATCCGTGTGTGTACCGAAAAACTATCCAGATGAATACCGAAAAATGGTACAATCAGTGTGACTATCAGAAAATGATAGAATCCGGGCAAGAACCGAAAAAAGGTAGAATCCGTGCAACTACCGAAAAACTATTCGAACGAGTACCGAAAATGGTAGAATCAGGGCAGTAGCGGAAAATGGTATAAACCGGGCCAGTACCGGGAAAAGGTAGAATCCGTACGAGTACCGAAAAACTGTCCAGACGAGTACCGAAAAAAGGTACAATCAGTGTGACTATCGAAAAATGATAGAATCCGGGTGAGTACCGGGAAAAAATAGAATCCGTGGGAGTACCGAAAATCTATCTGGACGAGTACCTACAAATGGTACAATTAAGGTGAGTACCGGAAAATTATAGAATCCGGGCGAGTATCGGGAAAAGGTAGAATCCATGCGAGTACCAAAAAACTGTCCGGACGAGTACCGAAAAATGGTATAATCAGTATGACTATCGAAACATGATAGAATCCGGGCGAGTACCGGGAAAAGGTAGAATCCGTGTTAGTACCAAAAATCTATCCAGACGAGTACCGACAAATGGTACAATCAGGGTCAGTACCGAAAAATTATAGAATCTGGGCGAGTACCGAGAAAAGCTACAATCCGTGCGAGTACCGAAAAACTGTCCGGACGAGTACCGAAAAATGGTACAATCAGTGTGACTATCAAAACATGATAGAATCCGGGCAAGTACCGAGAAAAGGTAGAATCCGTGCGACTACCGAAAAACTGTCCGGACGAGTACCAAAAAATGGTAGCATTAGGGTCAGTAGCGGAAAATGGTTGAAACCGGGCAAGTATCGAGAAAAGGTAGAATCCGTGCAACTACCGAAAAACTATCTGGACGAGTACCGAAAAATGGTAGAATCAGGGTTAGTACCAGAAAATGGTAGAAACCGGGCGAGTACCGGGATAAGGTAGAATCCGTGCCAGTACTGAAAACCTATCCGGACAAGTACCGACAAATGGTACAATTAGGGTTAGTACCGAAAAATTATAGAATCCGGGCGAGTACCGGAAAAGGTAGAATCCGTGCAAGTACCGAAAAACTGTCCGGACGACTACCGAAAAATGGTAGAATCAGGGTAAGTAGCGGAAAATGGTAGAAACCGGGAGAGTACCGGGAAAAGGTAGAATCCGTGCAACTACCCAAAAACTGGCCGGACGAGTACCGAAAAATGGTAGAAACAGGGTCAGTACCGAGAAATGGTAGAAACCAGGCGAGTACCGGGAAAAGGTAGAATCCGTGAGAGTACCGAAAAACTGTCCGGACAAGTACCGAAAAATGGTACAATCAGTGTGACTATCAGAAAATGGTAGAATCCGGTCGAGTATCGGGAAAAGGTAGAATCCGTGCCAATATCGAAAATCAATCCAGACGAGTACCGACAAATGGTACAATCAGGGTCAGTACCGGAAAATTATAGAATCGGGGTGAGTATCAGGAAAAGGTAGAATCCATGCGAGTACCAAAAAACTGTCTGGACGAGTACCGAAAAATGGTACAATTAGTGTGACTATCGAAAAATGATAGAATCCGGGCGAGTACCGAAAAAATGTAGAATCTGTGCAACTACCGAAAAACTATCCGAACAAGTACCGAAAAATGGTAGAATCAGGGCAATAGCGGAAAATGGTAGAAACCGGGCCAGTACCGGGAAAAGGTAGAATCCGTGCGAGTACCGAAAAACTGTCCGAACGAGTACCGAAAAATGGTTCAATCAGTGTGACTATCGAAAAATGATAGAATCCGGGCGAGTACCGGGAAAAAGTACAATCCATGGGAGTACCGAAAATCTATCTGGACGAGTACCGACAAATGGTACAATTAGGGTTACTACCGAAAAATTATAGAATCTTGGCGAGTACCAGGAAAAGGTAGAATCCATGCGAGTACCAAAAAACTGTCCAGACGAGTATCGAAAAATGGTACAATCAGTGTGACTATCAAAAATGATAGAATCCGGGCGAGTACCGGGAAAAGGTAGAATCTGTGAGACTACCGAAAAACTGTCCGAACGAGAACCAAAAAATGATAGAATCCGGGCGAGTACCGGGAAAAGTTAGAATCCGTGTGTGTATTGAAAAATTGTCCGGACCAGTATAAAAAAATGGTACAATCAGGGTTAGTACCGGAAAATGATAGAATCCGGGCGAGTACCGGGAAAAGTTAGAATTCGTGTGTGTACCGAAAACCTATCCAGACGAGTACCGAAAAATGGTACAATCAGTGTGACTATCAGAAAATGATAGAATCCGTGCGAGTACCGAAAAAAGGTAGAATCCGTGCAACTACCGAAAAACTATTCGAACGAGTACCGAAAAATGGTAGAATCAGGGCAGTAGCAAAAAATGGTAGAAATCGGGCCAGTACCGGGAAAAGGTAGAATCCGTGCGAGTACCGAAAAACTATCCGGACGAGTACCGAAAAATGGTACAATCAGTGTGACTATCGAAAAATGATAGAATTCGGGCGAGTACCGGGAAAAAGTAGAATCCGTGGGAGTACCGAAAATCTATTTGGACTAGTACCGACAAATGGTATAATTAGGGTCAGTACCGGAAAATTATAGAATCCGGGAGAGTACCGGGAAAAGGTAGAATCCGTGCGAGTACCAAAAAACTGTTCGGACGAGTACCGAAAAATGGTACAATCAGTGTGACTATCGAAAAATGATAGAATCTGGGCGAGTACCGAAAAAAGGTAGAATCCGTGCAACTACCGAAAAACTATCCGAACGAGTATCGAAAAATGGTAGAATCAGGGTAGTAGCGGAAAATGGTAGAAACCGGGCTCGTACCGGGAAAAGGTAGAATCCATGCGAGTACTGAAAAACTGTCCGGACGAGTATCGAAAAATGGTAGAATCACTGTGAGTATCGGAAAATAGTAGAATCCGGGAGAGTACTGGGAAAAGGTAGAATTCGTGCGAGTATAGAAAAACTGCCCGGACGAGTACCGAAAAATAGTAGAATTAGTGTGAGTACTGGAAAATGGTAGAATCCGAGCGAGTACTGGGAAAAGGTAGAATCCGTGTGAGAACCGAAAAACTGTCTGAACGAGTACCGAAAAATGGTAAAATCAGTGGGAGTACCGGAAAATGGTAAAATCCGTGCAAGTACCTGGAAAAGGTTGAATCCGTGTGAGTACCGAAAAACTGTCCGGACGAGTACCGAAAAATGGTCCAATCAGTGTGACTATCGGAAAATGATAGAATCGAGGCGAGTTCTGGGAAAAGGTAGAATCCGTGCCAGTACTGAAAATCCATCTAGACGAGTACTGACAAATGGTGCAATCAGGGTCAGTACTGGAAAATTATAGAATTCGGGCGAGTACTGAGAAAAGGTAGAATCCGTGCGAGTACCGAAAAACTTTTCAGATGAGTACCGAAAAATGATACAATCAGTGTGACTATCGAAAAATGATAGAATCCGGGCGAGTACCGGGAAAAGGTAGATACGTGCCAATACTGAAAACCTATCCGGACGAGTACAGACAAATGGTACAATCGGGGTCAGTACCGGAAAATTGTAGAATCAGGGCGAGTACCGGGAAAAGGTAGAATCCGTGCGAGTACCGAAAAACTGTCCGAAAGAGTACCGAAAAATCGTAGAATCTGTGTGAGTACCGAAAAACTGTCCGAACGAGTACCGAATAATCGTAGAATCTATGTGAGTACCAGAAAATGGTAGAATCCGGGCAAGTACCGAAAGACTGTCTGGACGAGTATCGAAAAATGGTAGAATTAGTGTGAGTACCGGAAAATGGTAGAATCCGAGCGAGTACCGGGAAAAGGTAGAATCTGTGCGACTATCGAAAAAGTGTCCTGGCGAGTACCAAAAAATGGTAGAATTCGTGTGAGTACCGGAAAATAGCAGAATCCGGGCGAGTACCGGTAAAAGGTAGAATCCGTGCGAGTACTGAAAACCTGTACGGACGAGTATCGAAAAATCGTAGAATCTATGTGAGTACCGAAAAACTGTCCGTACGAATACCGAAAAATCGTAGAATCTATGTGAGTACCAGAAAATGGTAGAATCCGGGCAAGTACCGAAAAACTGTCTTGACGAGTATCGAAAAATTGTAGAATCGTGAGTACCAGAAAGTGGTAGAATTCTGGCGAGTACTGGGAAAAGTTAGAATCCGTGCGAGTACCGAAAAACTGTCCGGACGAGTTCCGAAAAATGGTACAATCAGTGTGACTATCGGAAAATGGTAGAATCCGGGCGAGTATCGGGAAAAGGTATAATCCGTGTGAGTACCGAAAAACTATCCAGACGAGTACCGAAAAATGGTACAATCAGGGTCAGTAGCGAAAAATGGTAGAATCCGTGCGAGTACCGAAAAATTGTCCGGACGAGTACCGAAAAAGGGTAGAATCAGGGTCAGTGGCAAAAAATTGTAGAAACCGGGCGAGTACCGGGAAAAGGTAGAATCCGTGCAACTACCGAAAAACAGTCCGGACAAGTACCGAAAAATGGTAGAATCAGGGTCACTAGTGGAAAATTATAGAAACCTGGCAAATACCGGGAAAAGGTAGAACCCATGCAAGTACCGAAAAACTCTCCGGACGAGTTCCGATAAATGCTACAATCAGTGTGACTATTGGAAAATGATACAATCCGGTCGAGTACTGGGAAAAGGTAGAATCCGTGCGAGTACCGAAAAACTGTTCGGACGAGTACCGAAAAATGGTAGAATCACTGTGAGTATCGAAAAATAGTAGAATCTCGGACAGTACCGGGAAAAGGTAGAATCCATGACAGTATCAAAAAACTGTTCAGACGAGTACCGTAAAATAGTAGAATCAGTGTGAGTACCGAAAAATGGTACAATCCGAGCGAGTACTGGGAAAAGGTAGAATCCGTACGAGAACCGAGAAACTGTCCAAACGAGTACCAAAAAATGGTAAAATCAGTGGGGGTATCGGAAAATGGTAGAATCCGGGCAAGTACCTGGAAAATGTTGAATCCGTGCGAATACCGAAAAACTGTCCGGACGAGTACCGAAGAATGGTATGATCAGTGTGACTATTGGAAAATGATGGAATCCGGTCGAGTACCGGGAAAAGGTAGAATTCGGGCTAGTACCGGGAAAAGGTAGAATCCGTGCGAGCACCGAAAAACGGTCCGAACGAGTACCGAAAAATCGTAGAATAAGTGTGAGTACCGGAAAATGGTAGAATCCGGGCAAGTATCGAAAAACTGTCTGGACGAGTACTGAAAAATAGTAGAATTAGTGTGAGTACCGGAAAATGGTAGAATCCGGACGAGTACCGGGAAAAGGTAGAATCCATGCGAGTACTAAAAAACTGTCCGGACGAGTACCGAAATATGGTAGAATCCGGGCAAGTACCGAAAAACTGTCTGGACGAGTAACGAAAAATGGTAAAATGAGTGTGAGTACCGGAATATGGTAGAATCCCGCCGAGTACTGAAAAACTGTTCGGACGAGTACCGAAATATGGTAGAATCAGCGTGAGTACCGAAAAATTGTAGAATTCGTCTGAGTACCGAAAAATGTTAGAATCCGGGCGAGTACCGGGAAAAGATAGAATCCGTGCGAGTACCGAAAAATGATCAAATTAGTGTGAGTACCGCAAAATGGTAGAATCCGGGCAAGTACCCGGAAAAGGTAGAATTCGTGCCACCTTCAAAAAAGTACCAGGCGAGTACCGAAAAATGGTAGAATTCGTGCGAGTACCGGAAAATGGTACAATCCTGGCGAGTACCGGGAAAAGGTAGAATCCGTGCGACCATCGAAAAAGTGTCCTGGCGAGTACCGGAAAATAGCAGAATCCGGGCGAGTACCGGTAAAAGGTAAAATCCGTGCGAGTACCGAAAAATCGTAGAATCTGTGTGAGTACCCAAAAACTGTTCAGACGAGTACCGAAAAATCGTAGAATCTGTGTGAGTACCGGAAAAATGTCCAAACGAGTACCGAAAAATTATAGAATCTATGTGAGTACCAGAAAATGGTACAATCCGGGCAAGTACCGAAAAACTATCTGGACGAGTATCGAAAAATGGTAGAATCGGTGTGAGTAGTGGAAAATGGTAGAATCCAAGCGAGTACCAGGAAAAAGTACAATCTGTGTGACCATCGAAAAAGTGTCCAAGCGAGTACCGGAAAATGGTAGAATTCGTGCGAGTACCGAAAAATGGCAGAATCTGGGCAAGTACCGATAAAAGGTAGAATCCGTGCGAGTACCGAAAAACTGTCCGAACGAGTACTGAAAAATCGTAGAATCTGTGTGAGTACCGAAAAATGGTAGAATATGGGCGAGAACCGAGGAAAGGTAGAAACCGTGCGAGTATTGAAAAACTGTCCGGACGAGTACCGAAATATGGTAGAATCAGTGTGAGTACCGAAAAATGGTAGAATCCGGGAAAGTACCGAAAAACTATCTAGACAACTACCGAAAAATGGTAGAAATAGTGTGAGTACTAAAAAATGGTAGAATCGGGGCGAGTACCGGCAAAAGGTAGAATCCGTACTAGTACCGAAAAACTGTTCGGACGAGTACCGAAAAATGATAGAATCCGGGTGAGTACCGGGAAAAGGTGGGATCCGTGCGAGTACTGAAAAATTGTCCGGACGAGTACCGAAAATTGGTAGAATCAGTGTGAGTACTGGAAAATGGTAGAATCCGGGCGAGTACCGGGAAAAGGTAGAATTCGTTCCAGTACCAAAAAACTGTTCGGACGAGTACTGAAAAATGGTAAAATCAGTGTGAGTACCGGAAAATGGTAGAATCCGGGCGAGTACCGAGAAAAGGTAGAATCCGTGCGAGTACTGAAAGACTGTCCAGATGAGTATCGAAATATGGCAGAATCAGCGTGAGTACCCGAAAATGGTAGAATCCGGGCAAGTACCGAAAAACTGTCTGGACGAGTATCGAAAAATGGTAGAATCAGTGTCAGTACCGGAAAATGGTAGAATCCGGGCGAGTACCGGGAAAAGGTAGAATCCATGCGAGTACCGAAAAACTGTCCGGACGAGTACCGAAAAATGGTAGAGTCGTTTGACTTATCTTGGCTCAATTTTGGCTTTGGTGTTGTATATTAGACATAATAAAGATGTTATATAATTTATACTTATCCTAACCACTCTAGCATTTTTGGATGAATCATGCTATCCAGATACGCTCTCGATCATTCACTTTTCAGAATTTTATGAACATGCATGTTGTTGTGAGCCATATCTATTTTTTATGTAATCCTTGGGTGCTTAAATGTATGTTCAATTTGCTCTGATTAAATACATGTTGTGTGCTATATTTCTATGCTAACTTTAATGTCTTATGATAGCGCTTGAGAAGCAGTCCAGGTACACATCCTAACCTTCCTTTGCGATTGTGATTTGATTT
>JAAKHE010001079.1:88169-107685 GCA_011039315.1 Vitis labrusca
AATTAAATTGAAAAAAATTCCAGAGAACATCTGTTGCATGTCTAGTCTATCATCCACAGGGCCAAGCAATCATTCAAATAAAAAATTTAAACAAAAGCCCTAAAAGTTCCAAAAGGTCTAGAACTGGGCAGAAAACAATGACATACATATACCGAATTTAAAAAAACATGCTGTGGACCCTGCATTTCGGCTCAATGCGTTTCCCACTCGATGGCGAGCTCGATTTTTATTTTGAAAAATTGATTTTATTTATTGTTTGAAAAATGACTTGGAGTCGCCACTTATTTTTGTTTTATTTTTAAAGGGTAAACAAAATAAGAAAGAAAAACCCTAAGTGTGACTCCTTGTTTCGGAAAAGGTGGTCTACGAAAAACCGGATCGGGTTCGGGGGTCAGGTTACTTATCGGGAAGGTACGGTAAAGACCGTAGCACCCCTCTAAGTCCCTAAAGTCGGGTCTCTACTAATAAAACGAAGCTATCATGGCAATCAATGAGAAAGTCAATGAGTACTCGGAGCAATCATGCACATATGAGAGTCTGAAAATGCATATAGACTAACCAGAGCGGGAATGAGTGTGTACCTGAGCAGCAAACCACTATGCGCTATCAAGAGAGAGGGTTAGTGCACAATAGATAGCATAAACATAGCTCACATGCCACTAAATTGAGTGCAAAATCATCAAAGGCACGCATGACACTTCACTCAAAATTCACTTTTATTTTGAAGAAAATTTATTTGATGTAGGGCCCCCACCAAAGCCCATTTTGTTTTGAGTGAATCAATTTCGCAAATTCCATCATTTGGAATTACAAAGATAAATTCACGCTTATTTTAAAACATTTTAAAAATCAAAGAAAATTTGAAAGTGGCTTACCGGAAAGAAAATGGTGGCCAAATTTTATTGAAAATGGGATTTTGGTACCTAAAACTCTAAGGATGAAAATTTTGGGGTTAAGATTATTTTAAAAAAAATTAGAATCTGAAAAATTGTTTAAAGAAAGGGATTTAGAAAGCTATTTTCAAAACCAAAAGGAAGAAATAGGAGGTGACACGTGGCCCAAGGGTGGCCATGCAGAGAAGACCCATTTTTGGCCCACTTCGAAGGAGTGTTCTTTCTCTGATGGTATAATATTGGAAAGATCGATGCTCGCAAGAGAAGCAACACTGCCATGAAGTATATGCTAACTTTTCAAAGGAAATGGCTGGCCACTAAAAGTTGTGGCTTCTCCTTCTCTTCTTCAACTTGGATTGAGGCTTCAGCTTTAGTTTCTTGAACCCTTTTACCCCAGATACCATCGATTAGTTTCCAAGTTTCATCACTGATTATTTGAGTCTCCCTAGGGCGGGGCGCACCAAAGGTAGTAAACCCCACATTTCCAGATGCAAACGTAACCCTTCCAGGAAGTGTAATACCATGGATTCCCATCTTCCAGCATAAATTAGGGCACCATATTCATCAACCGGATTCACAGCAGGCTGAGGTATTCTAGGAGCCCTTGTATATATCTCCCAAATTTCATCAGCTTTCATCTCTCCCTTCTCAAGTAGAATATCTGTGATTGTCTCCACAGCTGACTGATATTCCCTAAGCACAGATGAACATTTCTCCACAGCAAAGCGCACATATTCATCTCTAAGTGCTTCAAGCTTAGCTGCAAGATTTGGCACAAGATCACCTTGATTTCTGTAATAAGCTTTTCCAAATGCTGTCATGCCCGTCTGCAGAATCAAAAATTCTGCGAGCCTTGACGTTTCTAATGTAGCCTTTGCAGAGATCCAACACAAGTTGTCTACCCCAAACATCTCTTCCTCAATTACTCTGGGAGCACAGGCACGCACTATAGAGTTCAAATAATCTGCTTTCCTTGAGAAGACCCTTCCAGAAGTTTCTGCATAACGCATATTTGGCTGGCCATGTTTGGAATTTATATTTGTCTCAATGAAAGGGCGGTGGGGATCTGGAAAGTAGCATGCAAGAACAGCCGCAGCTGCCTCTCTATATGCCAATCTCAGTTTCAATTCCTCTGGGAGCTAGAGGAATGCCGGAGAGCTCAGACTTACCAAGCAAGTTGCTGAACATAAGAATCTCCAGATACTGTTGGACGCATAAAAAAATTGCAAGCTGCAGGCTTGAAGTATCCTGCATTATATTCTGTTCATGAGCAGGCCTGGAGATTCCATTCAGGGTTTGTGCTTGTGAACCAAGGGGAGTAAGAAGAGGCTCTTCTTTAACAGACAATTTAGCACATACTCATTAATTCTGGAATGCCTGTGTTTGCAATATTACTTCTAGCCTTCCAATGAGAGGATCCTCATGAATCTCCCCCAGAAGCTTTGTCTTTAGATGCTGAAGTGGCCCATGGTTTATTTTCATTATCCAAACTCTGACCCCAGCTATTACCAATAGATTTGTCAGCAACCATTGAATCTGTAAAATTCTTGTTTCCATTATCATTGCTACCCCACTCAGAGGACTTTGCAATGTCTGAGGCAGCTGCACCATTCCATTTTGCATCCTCCCATGGTTTGTTCTCATCATCCAAATTATGACCCCATTTACCATCCCGTGGCCTGCCTTCAGGACTGTCACAAAGTGGATCATCATGAGAAAACCTGCAACGATCACCATTAAAGCATTTTCCCATTGCAAAATACTTGCACAGGATGCCGCCAACTCTGTGTGGTTCACGCTTACGCTCATGATCCCCATCATGTCTATCATATCTATCACCAGAAGCACCATGATGGGAAAATTTGCATGAAGATCCCCTATGACACTTACCTTTCAGAAAGTCATTATAATGAACATTAGATCTGCTGTTGTTCCTCACAGGAACATCCTTTTCCCTATCATACTGATTCTCATACCCACCACGAGCAACCTTATCCCTCATTTCATTCTTGGTCAAGTTCTGCTTTCTGATAAGCTGCTTTACTGCTATACAAGCATCAAAAGCAGGAGAAGCTTCAGCTGTTATATCCCTTCCAGCCATCTCCAAGACTTACAGTGAAGGAGCAGATTAACAGAGACATTACCAGCGCAAACCTCTTACCCACTTCATGTGAAAACCCAACTGCTTCGTCATCAGCACGTCGTGATAGTTCTTCTTGAAGAGCATGTTCAATGATCTCTTCATTCTCCACATTGCCACGTTCAGAGATTTTCAGCTTTGCTTTCAAACTAGGTAGCGGTCCTTGTTTCCATCTTTCGGTATGGACCCACCAGTTGCATCAATGAACCGCTGCATATAATGCGAAGCAATATTCAGGTTCTGATGCTCTGCATAATGAACTCCCAACTCGAGTTGTTCCCTACTGGTCTTATATGAGTACCCTCTCATCTCTCTTTCTAACAGTGAGTATTAGACCCCTGCATGCATGAGAATCAAGGTGCGGGTATGGATGATTGGCTTAAGAGAGCCTGGTGAGTAAAGGTGTAAGTGATGGGTATATATTGGTTTAGTAGCTAGGTATGAATCAAACGGGTTAGATGGATGGTAGAATGGGTGAAGTGATGAACAAGGAATGGGTTTAATGGGTCTAGAGAATGGGTGTGGAGATGTATGGGTATAAATTCATGCATGGAAAGGACAAATGGGAGAGATGGTGAAACTGTAAGAGAGATAGGCTGAATGGTGGAGTTGGAAAATGGGTATGGGCAGTGTATGATGTGGGAAGATGAGCATGGTGGACATGATGGGTGTTGGTGAGAAAAATGAGTGGAGATATGCTGAGTATGAGGGATAGGAAGGGTGATGAGAAGTGGGTTAGTGGTGATGTGATAGATATGTGAATTTGGAAAATGAGAAAGGTGATGGGTAAAAGAAATGGGTATAGATAATGGCTGGGTTTGCATGGTTCCATGCACGTGGGTGGATGGATCTGGGATGTCAACAAGGGCTTTAGAAGGAGCTTTGGACAACCATGCATGTGCAGAAATAGGTATCAAGGGTAATTCAACCTCACTCTGATCATTTAAAACGGGCAGGTGTCTTAGCAGTAGCATCCTTCATAGTGGATTTCCACCCATACCCAATCCACGAGTCAAAGGTGCTCTAAGTTGGGCAAGATCCATCATCTAAGACATAGCAAGAAACTTTGTCGAATGGGTAGTCAACTGCAAGAATAGAGAGGACAGTATTGGCTATAACAAAAGGGGGTTCCTTCATAGGATCAACAGTGCTGACGAAAATGCCCACAGCAGCCAACTGAGATGACTCTCCTTCTTGGTAGGAACCAATTTCTGAGAGCTCCATAATGACATCAACTACAGCTGCATGTCGGTCAGATTCTTACCTAATATCAAGACGCACAAAGGGAAGTCTGAATATGGACACTTGTCTCAGAAAATTGAAGAGCCTCATCAGGTGGACCATTCTGAGCATAACCACTAATCAGGGAAGTTCATGATACTGAATCCGATATTGGCATCCCACTGGAGACCTGTCTTGCATTCTAGGAATTCCCACACTTTGTGTACCTGTGAACAAGCGTACTAACTGCAAATGAGGAAAGGTCAAACCCAATTTTCGTCATATACCCTTGAACCTGTTTACCTAATTCCCCTGCAGCATGATCTGTGCATGCACTAGGAACCCCAGAAAAAGTGAACTTATTGAGCCATATCCCAGATTTCAATAAGTCCAAGAACAGTGCAAATCCCTCTTTCCTCATTCACTCCTTCAAGTATCTATCAATCATTGCTATCCATGAAACCACATCTCGGTCAACAGTTTCATCAAAAATATGCCAAACTTCCCCTGTACTCCCACGAGTCAGCTTCTTCATCATCAAACTGCCACCGCATGTCACCCTTGAAGGCGCACCCTTGGTTGCTGATTTTACAATGTTTTGGGCTTCCTCTGTAGGATCAAGTATTTTTTTCAGTATTCTGAATGGACTGGCTCATCAAGAGACTACTCTGCTTGAGCTGCTTTGCCAATCGAACCATTTCATCTGTCAGGTCTTCTTGAAGCTTCTTGTGCTTCTCAATGCGTGCCTGTGCTGCAGCATCCAATTTGACTGACCCCGATGCATCAGCCTTTATAGTATCATGAGATCTATCTTCAAATTTTGAAGCAGGCACAAATCTCCTTCGCAATCCTGGGGAAAGGGGCATGTGATCCTCATCTTGCATCAAAAGTCCCACAGCTCTTAAAAGGCATTGAGAGCATAAAGCAGGCTGACCGAAACACAGCTAGCGGCTGCAAAGACGAGACCCCATGCATGAGGATTAGACATGCCCTAGCAAGGTATTTTACATCGAGATTTGCATGTTACAGATGTTACAACCAGCAACTTTGGAGTGAGAAACTTCTCCTCTGCCCAGGTTCTGGATCCCTTAAGCAAATGTTTCAAGTGGCACTGACGTGATTTATCTCTTAGGTCAAATCTATGCAGGTTTACAGATGACCTATGATTGCCATCTGGAGGGGTTTCATGATGGAAATAACCACGTAACTGCCGTGTGAAATAAGATAAGAGTCCCAGGACCTAAGGATGCATTTGGATGGAGAGAAGAAATTCAGCCACAAATTTCCTCCAATAGGCAATAGTCTTGTCAGGTTGCCGCTGGTGATATAGGTATTGCATTAGCTGACGAGCACATACACCACTATCATAGTGGCGCTTCATGGCATATATTGGTTGCATGCCCTGTTGTTGCAGGTGGTGTCTCAAGTGCAGCTGCTGCTACTGTTGATGCTGCAAGTGGGTATGGTTTTGGGTATGACCATGCAACATAAGGCCATACGTGTGGGCCTTGGGTGCAATTGGGACTACTTTGTTGGTGCCGGGGTGCTTACAGCTGCTCAAGATCAGAAACATGCTGATTTCTGTCATTAAGAAGACCAACCTCCAAAATTTGCAGCCTTGTACTTGTAGTCCTCAATTTCAGGCATGATGGCACAATTTGAATCTAGAAGGGCAATATTTTGAGCAACATGGAGGATACTCCAGAGAGTCTATTCTTTCCTCGTGGAGGACTAAGTCCCTTCAAAGCAAACTCGTTCACTTGTTTCAGCATTGCTAACTTTTCCGTCAATGCAGCTCGTACTTGGCTTTGCTTTCAGCTAGACGGAATGAGTCAACTGATGAGAGTCTGGACAGTTGTCTCTGTACTCTAGGACCTATCGTGTCTCTTTCTGCTATCTCGTTGGACTTCTGAAGTATATTACTACTCCTCACTTCCAGAAAATCCACATGTCATCACGAGCATTCCCCTGTTCTAGATGATGGCGGCCCCGAGACTACTAGCAGGGTTGATGCTGGTTTCGGTGATTGGGATGGTTGCCAAATGAACCAAGAACACTGCAAACCTAATTGGGAGAGGAGCCAAGATTGGAACATGTGAGTCTCTGGCATTTTCCTTGGCATCAGTTGCAAGAGAGAACGGTGTAGACAAGGACAAAGGTGCCCACTATCTCAGCACCAAGCCCAGCAAGCTTGGAATAGCCAGAAGTCACAGCATTGATTCCACCACCCCGCGTCTCAAAGTCATGTATCTGGAACCCCTTCACCATACCTGCGCCACAGATGGCACCTAGGCACTGCATGATCATGTGGAACACGGCTCGGGTTAGGGACAACCTTCTTGCCAAGGGCAACCCAAATGTCATTGCTGGGTTTATGTGCCCTCCTGAGATACCAGCAGTGCAGTATTCGACTCTATTTTGGACGCCATGAACTGAAACAGCTAAACACTTGGACTACTGCGAATAGACAAGTTTTCAACTCAAAACCAAACAGACATGGGAATTCCACTAACACCACAGGAATAAATAAATATTAACCACAACCATATGGCACTTTCGAAGCTTTATTTCAGAACACATTGGCATCATGACATCTATCTCATTTCAACAGCAAATTATCTACTCTTCACCAAGAGTGAAAATGATCCTGTTCATGCAGTGGTTTTCCCTTGGAAATTCAGCTTCGCAATCAACAGTGGGGGAGTCGATCTCGTGAAGTAATGAAGCAACCTCAGCTTTGGCCAACAATGAAGAGGAAATGGTCATCTCTTACAGAAATACCATACCTCCAGGATGAATCAGTGCGAGTGTGAGAACTTAGGATCAGCAATCATTTTACCATAGACTGTCAGGTTCAGCTTAGACTCAGTTTATCCCAATGACAGAAGGAAGCATTTACCCTCTCATTGAGTGAGATTTCTGACCTTCCGACTAGAGCTACTGATCATTGATAGGAAATTTATACCCTGCTGCATCGATTTCATACCTCTATGTCCCGTCATCCACCCAGATTCATAGACGTCTGAAAGCCTCTTTTATCCATCAAATGTTCATATCAATTCACACTCCCCCAGCGCACCAACACAGATTTCTAATCTTAAGGCTTTGAGCTTGCATTCAGGAGAAAACAGAGGAGAAAGAAAACAAAAAAAACCACTAGGAAGCAAGGACAAAAACAGAGTATAAAATAAATCCCCAGAAAACAATGACCTGAGATCGTCTTATATTGAAGCCATAAGGCTTATGCACAGGTGGGAAAAGAAACCAGATGAAAACGAGATTTAAACCATATGGGAATGAGATTAAAGGATCTCACTCAAACACACAAAGGATATCAAAAGAAGAATTCTCATTTTAAATCAAACCTCACATGAAGAACAGGGAGCGGATATGTCATAACACAGTCACAGCAACCCAAAAGAAACATCAATGGCAATAAAAAATGAGGTCTAGCAAACGTACCTGGGAATGTCCCCTTTCTTTCCTCTGTTTCAGCTTTCCCTTCTCTTCCCCTCAAAACAGTCAAACAAAAGCTCTCTCAAATATCTCTCTTTCAAAAGCTAAACAAATACCCTTCCTGAAGCTCAAGGACCTCCACTAATCCTCACCAGCCAGCTCCTCTCCCAAACTCCATCCTCTCCCCAAAAATGACCCTCTGCATCTCCCTAGCAAGCTCCCTTAACTCTCTCCTCTGCCTCCCTCTGTTTTTCCTCCTCTCAAAACAACCAAACAAAAAGCTCCTTCTCCTAAAGATTTCTGCAGCCTCCTCCTAAAAGCCACCCCGGTCCCTGCAGCTGCCAGCCCCCCTCTATACGCTCCTCTCTTCAACAGAAAAAAAAAAAAGGCACCCTCTCAAAATCGAACCAAAAAGCTCTCACTCTCTCGAAACCAAACCAGAAAGCTCTTCCCCCTCTCAAAACCAAACCAGAAAGCCCTTCTCCCTCTCTCAAGTCTGCCTCTAACTTCCTCAAACAACAAAACAAAAGCTCCTCCCCTAAAAGCTTTCTGCCACCTTCCTCCTCTCGGATTTCCCTTTTTTTTTCTGTTTCTTCTCCAGTCCTCTCTAGCAGCTGCCCTAAAAATGTCCAAAACAAAAGCCCTTCACCTGAAAGCTCTCTCTGCCTTTCTCAAAACCCCCCCCCCCCAGACCAGCCTTCTGCAGCTAACCTCAGAAAATATCTTCCAACGGCCTGCCCCCCAGACCAGCCTTGCACCGCTGCCTCACTCCACTACCCCTCCATGCAGCCGGCAGTCCTCTCTCATACGTTCCTCATAACAGAAATCAGCTTTTTCCATAATCTTCTTGACACTTGTCATCATCTGATTTGTTTCCCAAAAAGCAAGGCTGATCCCCCTATAGCCACTAAAGAGGCGACACGTGGCTCGCTGAGGCTCCTCCACGTGGCAAAATCAGTTGCAGCAAAGAATGACCTAAATGGGGGTCTACACATGCATATGTCTCCTAAAATCATACATGTCATTTAAGTGTCTAAATTACACAAAAAAAATAAAGCCAAGGTCAAGGAGTACTCAACACTATTTTTAAAACACTCAAAACTCATTAGCTGTCCAGAATCAATCATGTACAGTGGATGCAACTTTAAAAAAACACATCTCCCTTTAGAAAACATATATTTCAATATTTTAGGTGTCAAAACTCATTTTCAGAATGTCACAAATTTAGGAAAAATATCAAAACAAATTTACAAAGTAATCTAATAATTTATTTTCGCAAAAACATTTAGAGTGTCCAAAACTAGGTGAAAACAGAACCATCTGAAAGACTCATTCATATCTTCCATTTCAATATTGCTTTTTAACCTCAAACAAAGTTCTAAAGTCATGTTCAAGATGTCTACACTATCATACAATCATTAGGAAAATTTTAGAAACATCATAAATAGATCAAATCAAAATATNGACCAGCCTTGCACCGCTGCCTCACTCCACTACCCCTCCATGCAGCCGGCAGTCCTCTCTCATACGTTCCTCATAACAGAAATCAGCTTTTTCCATAATCTTCTTGACACCTGTCATCATCTGATTTGTTTCCCAAAAAGCAAGGCTGATCCCCCTATAGCCACTAAAGAGGCGACACGTGGCTCGCTGAGGCTCCTCCACGTGGCAAAATCAGCTGCAGCAAAGAATGACCTAAATGGGGGTCTACAAATATGCCCCTCTTCGGTAGAGTTCACGAGTGTAAAGAACATGAACACTGGAGTGAAAAGCAAGTGTGAATAGTGAGTGGAATGAAGTGAACTCTACCGAAGAACCAAGGAGACCCCCATAGGGACACAAGTGAAATGCAAAGCAACTCAGGCTAGCAGATGAACATAAAGGCTCTAATCCTAAGAGAAAAGATGTCTCAAAATGCCTCTGAAGTCACACTAAGGACCCAAGCTCCTTCTAAGATGTCTCCAAAAGTGACTCGAAAAAACCAATGCTGAAGATGAGTAACGGTCGAATCACCCTAGAGTACGGACAAGAACGCGTCTAAAGGAGACTGTCCTATGTGGACTCCGAGATGAATATACGATAAGCACAGGGTAATGAAGTGAGGAAAACCGAGGACGAATGCAAAACCATGAAGGTGAGATGTGCAATGCCAGTGAATATGAACGCCGGGAGATGTGACTCTGAAGGACAAGACTGACTCTAAACGCTAAACTAAGAAAAATAATGGCTCTGGAAGCCAAACCAAAAAAGCTAAACCTAAACACTAAACTAGAAGGCCCATAGGTGAAGACCTACGGTGGTGATACAATAAAAATGCCCATAGATGTCAATCTATGGTGGTGACAATCTCGGAAGCCCAAAGATGAAAATCCATGGTGGTGAAATGACTGAAATGCCCATAGATGCCCGATCTATGGTGGTGATAATCTCAAAAGCCCAAGGATAAAAATCCATGGTGGTGAAATAGCTGAAATAAATGCTCATAGATGAAAATCTATGATGGTGAAAAACTGATCAAAGCCCATAGATGTCCGATCTATGGTGGTGAAACTGAAGCAAATGCTCATAGATGAAAATCTATGATGATGAAAACTCGCAAGCCCAAGGATGAAAATCCATGGTGGTGATAAACTGATCAAAGCCCATAGATGTCCGATCTATGGTGGTGAATCTGAAATGCCCATAGATGTCTGATCTATGGTGGTGATAAATCTGAAATGCCCATAGATATCCGATCTATGGTGGTGATATAACTGATCAAAGCCCAAGGATGAAAATCCCTGGTGGTGAATCTGAAATGCCCATAGATGTCTGATCTATGGTGGTGATATAACTGATCAAAGCCCAAGGATGAAAATCCCTAGTGGTGAATCTGAAATGCCCATAGATGTCTGATCTATGGTGGTGAAAAACTGATCAAAGCCCATAGATGCCTGATCCATGGTGGTGAATCTGAAACAAATGCTCATAGATGAAAATCTATGATGGTGAATATGAAACAAAGGGGATGCCCTAAACAAACTGAAAAAAAGGAGGATGCCCTAAACAAACTGAAAATAGGGGGATGCCCTAAACAAGCTGACAATAGGGGGGATGCCATAAGTGATAACTCATAAAGATCGACAAATGGGTCTGACAACCATGAAATCAACACGAGACACGGTAAACCCAAAGAGAGGGGGTATGCCCCAGTAGAAAAGCGCTAAAGGGGTATGCCCCAGTATGACGACTCACAAAGATCAAGAAATAGATTGAATGATGAGAAAAGTCGCAAAAGATCTAGTGGACTCAAGGATGGGGGTATGCCCCAATATGACGACCCATAAAGATCAAGAAATAGATCAAATAGTGAGAAAATACACAAAAGATCTGATAAACTCAAGGATGGGGGTATGCCCCAGTGTAGGATAGTAACTCAGCATAAGACACGGAATCTCACCATACAAGACACTCCGGGATATGCTCAATGATGATGCAATGAAAAAACATATACAGAGCCTCAATGAACAAATGCTAAAACAAGTCCCAACATCATCGAAACTATGCTGACAAAGCAAAGCTAAAATAATGGATCAAACAAATGCTGACCAAAACTCTAGGTCTGAAATGTAAGCAGAACAAGTCACGGCATGTCAACTATCAATAATGAGTACATCATCCCAAATGCATCAACAATCTAACAAGCCCTACCATCATGGAAAATGTCGAACCTGATGCCCAAAACATGTGAAAACTCGACCAGAAAACCCGAGACTGGTCTGCATCCTCCTCTGATCACAAGAGAAAGGGATAAGGTCATGCAAGACGATGAAATATATGGGCTCAAAAGATGTAAGACTCTGATAAGATGGGTGCAGGTATAATAGGGTCCAATGTAGGATGTATGGGTGTGTAACAAAGATAAGTGAATATCCAAATCAAACTAGGTATGCTGAGAAGACTGAGCCCAGGGTGTCAATGACCCTATGATCCATCGAAAAGCAGCAATCGTAAACAGGAGGTGGAATCTCAAAGTCAAAATCAGCAAGGTGGGTATGCCCCAGTATGAATGCATCATCTCGAAATGGGCAAACCCTCAGTACAAGATAAACTCTGGGAAGTATGTGTCTAGCGTAAACTGTCATCTCACAGAATCATCATCGATGAGTGGGCTATGCCCCAGTATAAGCATCTCCAAATCAAACATCGATGAGAGGAGTGCAACCAATCATACCTCAATCTCTGCTCCTCGAAGTCACCATGGTAGTGTGAAGAGAGTATCTGACCTCCTCTAAAGAAAAAGCATGTCCCAATGTGAACTGTACCAAGCAAGGTGGTATGCCTCAACAAAAATACGCTCAGACATGATCATGCCTCGATGTAAGCTGGTATCTCTAAGATCAAACGCCAATGAAAGGGTTATGCCCCAGTATAGGGCAAACCCTGAAACAACTAAACTCCACTGCAAGCTCTCATAAGTGTCCGTGTCCGTGTCCTGATCCAATCATCTAAAAAATATGTCAACAATGATGAGAAGACTATGCTCCTGTGATCACCTCAAAGAAATCATCCGGTCATATCTGGTACTCCAATGTGAAATGAATCTAATCGCCTCCAAGGAACAACTATGCCTAAAAACCATCATGGACCGAAAGGGGTATGCCCCTGTGTAAAGTACACCATATGAAATGCGTCAATCCTGTCTCATGCTCCAATGTGAAAAAAAAAAAAAAAAAACATCTGATATCCTCCGAGGAATGAACATGGCTCAAAAAACTGTCATCGACTGAGAAGAGTATGCCTCGACATAATGGTCATCCGATAATAAAACTCTCTGAGATGGCTATGCCCCAGTGTAGGGTCATACCATAACTCCTGGTCCATCACAAACAGAATGCTCCCGAATCAATCTCAAGTATCGCTCACATAAGAGCTATCAAACACAATGTGTGATGTCATGGCCTCAGGGTGGTCTTAAGACTCAGGACGTAACGAAGGCTAGGGTGATAGGGTGATAGAAATGAAGGGAAACTAGGCCCAAATACCCAATGATCAAAACCCATGCCCTCATGTATAAAATGCAACATGTATAGCAAATCTCGTGAGCTATGGACCTGAAGATGTCTACTGTAAACATGGTAACAGTGATGATGCAATGAAGAAAAACCGAACTGATGACGAGATGTATAATGATGATGCGAAGAGAGTATCAAACCCGAAAATGAGGTCACTGTAAGAACGAAACAAGAGGTGAAGTGAAAATGATGAATCAGAAGTGAAAACGAGGATGATGATGAAACACAGAATACGAGAACGAGTGATGATCCACTCAAGTCAAATATGAAAGGAGGTCACGTCAATAATGAACACAGTGATGGAATAGACAATGACCCAGAGCTCCTAAGAGAAGGCCACTCATCTCGCTCTCGAAATGTACGACAAAGTGAATACAAAGAATAGAAGGGTCTCAGAAAGCTCACATACGAACTCTCGTCAACAAATATAAACAGTCAAGTGACCCTCAAACGTCAATATACACATACTCAATGATAGAAAATAATACACACATGCGCCTTTTTTTTTTTTTTATCATTTTTTTTTTTTTTTTTTTTTTTAACATATATATAAACTGTACATGCCCTGAACGCATACAAAGAAGACCCAAATACGGGATCAAAACGAGTAAACATACTCTCAAATGTCAATGTACCATAAACTCCCTCTGATGAGGTGACCCTCTCAAGCTAAGGATCCCTGGATCAGTGTCTGTGGGATAAATAGTGGAAATGACATGACTACCCCTCATGTAATGAACTGAAGATGATCACCCCTCGGGATGAAAGAAGATGATGTGAAACGAACAGTGGATAGGATGAGGAGGATGAAATGAATAACACAAACAGTAAGATGAGATGAAATCCAATGATGCAGCGTTGAGAACAGATAATGAGAAGAATGCGCCCATAGGTCCAAGGCTCATGAAACCCCTAAACAATGCATGCATACACTGAAGGGCCCCTATCCCGGTGTAGAAGGTGAGCAAGGCTATAAGAAATAAAAGGCTATGATGCTCATGCGAGGCTCAAAGGGCTAGCAATGGTCTAGATGTCAATAAAGGTAATAGGGTGTGAGCTAACCGAAATGAAGGCCACCCATCCTGCGACCACGGTCTCAAAACATCGTGCTCTCAAGCCCTCAAATGATCAATACTAAAGATCGATGTCCATATGATATAACCACGTCAACCCTCTAGAATCATGCATCAAACCGTACTCCGAATGCTCCATAACAATCTCAAAGATGATCCTCTCAAAGCAAAGTGAACGACGATCTCATCAGGCACGAATGCTCATCACAAACCAACTCTCATCATACAAAATCAATCTCTATACTCACGGCAAAATAAGTGACAGTCTCATCAAGCAATCGACCAATCCTCATATCGTAAGCCACCCAAATATCATAAGCCATCCCTCGCCATGCGAGATCAACCCTGGGCTCAAACTCCTCACACTCTACTTAGTCGAATCAGAAAGGGGATGTGAAAGGCTAAAAAAAACCGAGGATGGAAAGGTCATATAATGGTCTCAAAGGTGATGCTGTGTAAAGCTCATAATGGATGGATGTAGGTCAAAACAAAAGCAAGGTGTGGGAAGTGAGCAAGGTACTGCTCTGATCATAAGAAGATGTGTCACAGTCTCGAACTCCCTAGGTCAAATCTCTGATCCTAGGCTAATAGGCTCAATATCCTCCATGATAGGTCAAGCCTCAAGACCACAATGTGCAAGTGAAAAAAAATGTCTCAAGTCAAAAGAACAACACAGTATATCACAAACACAAAGATACGTCCATAAAAGAAAATGCATCCAATGGGATAATCCGATGAGTACATCATGCAAAAGAAGGATAACAAAGACAATACTCATGAATCGAGTTATAGTCTCTACAAGTCAAAAACAAAACAAGACTAAATAAACAAAAACAAAAACAAAAACAGTGACTGGTCCTGTCGTCACATCTCTGGCCATAGAAGGAACAAAATCTGAGCACCACTGTACCAAGGTAAGCCAATCATGAGTCAATCGCCCAAATCAATGAGATCAGGAACTGTTGGTGAAGGGGTGTCTGCATGCAAGACCTCAGCTGGGGTAGGAATAGGAAACATATCGGACTGAGGATGCCCAAACATCCCAGAATCAACAATGTCCTGTATGGCATGTCGTAGAGCAGTGCAACGATCAGTGTGATGTCCTACTGACTGATGGTACATATAATATAAATCAAGCCGAAACTGGGGAGGCACGGGATCTGGAAGTGCCCTAGGAGCCAAAGGAGCCAAAAATCCCATGGCCTGGAACGTCTCAAAAGCTCTGCTCAGGGGTATGCTCAAATCTGAAAAATGTCTCCGACATCGTCGATGAGGGTGAGGTCGCCCCTGAGGAACTGTAACGACCGGAGGGCCGCGAACCCGGGATGGAGGTCGTGTCGACGTAGCCAATGAAATGGGTGAGGAATGCTGCTGGAACACTGAATATGGGCGAGGCCGTGGATGTGAGGCACCCAAAGTAACCGATGTCAGTGAAGTCAAATGTGGCAATGAAGGCATTGCTACTCCTGGAGCTCCTCTCGATGACGATGGATACTCTGACAGAATAAGCTCAATCCTCTCAACTCTCCGTGTCAAATCCACCATCATCCCGTAAAGAGTAGTAAGAGTAATGGGTGCGATCTCGTCCGACATGGTGAGTCTCAACTGAAGAAGTCTAATCTCAATGTACTCTGAAAATATCATAACCATCATGCCATCAATCTCTGCTTGGGGACCAGTCATGACACTAAAACTGTCCAAGACTCTAAAACAAACACATACAAGAGACAAAACAAAGCAACACACGATGCTACTCAACATAACAACACATAAAATGCATGGTACGAAACAATGATAATAATAAAAAGAAGATGGAAACACATACCCAAGAAAACGACAATATCACTAAGTGAAATGAGAGTACATCATGCGAAATAAGACACTAAGGTCTACTCTCGAAACACAGGGTACGAACTCGAATCACTAACTATAAAACAAGACTCAAATATAAAATAAAAGAGAACAAAAACCCAAACGACCAACTAACAATGTAGTCCCAAAATACACCAACAAGGTATGCAATATCAAAGTGTCTGGTGAATATCAGTGCCCTGGGTATCTCAAACATGATGGTATAAGCCCGAAGGAGGAACTGCATGTGTGGAATAAGCTGAAAAGGAATCAGCAGTCATATCTGGACCAAGATCAGTAGCTATGGTCGATAAAGGGAATCTAACTGCACCACTGTCAATAAGATCCTGTATGGTATGACGTAGAGAAGCACAATAATCAGTACGGTGGCCTGCCATCTGGTGAAATGCACAGAACTCGTGAGCACGAAAACGCGGAGGCAAAGTACTCGGGAGTGGCCTAGGGGCCAATGGTGCTAAAAAACCAGTAGCTCTGAGTCGCTCAAAAGCTCTATCCAAAGGCATCCCTAAATCAGAATAAGTCCTCTGACGTCGTCGATGGGGACGAGACTGCTCATGTCGTGGGATACTAGTCTGTGGACGCTGAAACTGAAATGAAGGTCGCACCATGGCAGTATGGGAATGCACAGAAGGACACTGCTGAACTGACTGAGGATGACGATGCTGTAAGGGTGTGAAATCAATCCTAGGTATCTGCAATGATCTCATATAGGGATGATAACCAGGTCGTCGATGCTGAAAGTCCGCAAAACATACATCTCCATAACTCTCAGATGATCCAACAACTCCTTTCCCCTCAATATCTGGGGAAGGAATAATATCTTACCATAATCCTCTAGATATGCCATCATCTACATCGAACAAAGCCTGAACCAATGATCTGAAGTCCTAGAATGGGACTCCTGTCAAATGTCGAGCAAACCTAGGATGCAAACTCCTCAGAAACATGCTCATCTGATCTCTCTCGGTAGGTCGCTCGATCATCTTCGCAGTCTTCTCCCTCCAGCGGGAGATAAAAGAAGAAATAGGCTCATCTGATCCCTGTCGAAGAAACTCAAGCTCTCTACGTGTAATGCTCGTATCACCACTGAATGAATACTGTCTCAGAAACTCCTGCGCTAAGTCCTCCCAACGTCTCCGACGAGATGACTCTAATGAAGCGTACCATCTCTGTGTCGCGCCGCTCAATGACAATGGGAACAAAGTGAGCAACTGTGCCTCATCTAAACCAAGTGCCCTCATAACTGTGCTATAAAGTCTGAGATGAATACGAGGACATCCAACACCCGTATATCTCTCTATATCAGGCATCCTGAACCCGACTGGCAAAGTGGCCACTAGCACATCGTCAGTGTCATCCCACGAAATCATCTCATCAGGATCTCTCATCTGTCCAATCCTCCGCTCGAGTCTGTCCATACGAGAACGAGGATCCTCAATAATGGTAACTGGTGTGACAATGGGTGGAATGATAGCAGCATGATCATGTGAAGTAGCATGCAAAGTCTGTGTAGCTGGCATCTGAACAGGCAGAACAGGTGGTGTCACTATATCAGATGGCGTGTCCTCGAGCACTACGTGTCTACTCTGCTGAGTATCCATCCTCTAACTTAAACTGGTCAATGCCCCCTGAATCGAAACCACAGAAGCGATAAGCTAACCAATCGAAACTAACTGTGAATCCGTCTATAGTAGCTCAGAGATACGAATCAACCTCTATCCCACTCAACCCAGGGCACTGAACCAAGACTGGGACTATAAATAGACTCCTACAAAAGAACTCAAACAAAAACGACTCAAACACGACTCATGCAACGACACGGGATACAACAAACAATGACCAACGCATGATACACCACAAACCAATACAAGACAGGGTGTGATACACAATCATATGGTGAAAATCAAATTTTGGATATACGATAGAATCCCTAAAGTCACATGAGTGTCCAGTGTGAGACAACTACAAGTATGACTAAAGAATTTCTATCGATGATCCAAAAAATGATCGAGGAGTGAAGAAAGTAAATGGGGTGTGAAGAACACTATCACGAGATCGATACTCAATATAGACCAAAATATCCTTGATTCGACCTTCAACTCGAGCTCCATAAGAGAAAAAATGATAAGGTGATCAAGGCGAATCTCTCGAAAAATGTGTGAATATGAAAATGTGCCTTTCACCTTTCTGTAATGAAAATATGAGCATCGAGTCGAAAATCGAACCATGGATCAAACAAATGATGAGGTACTGAGCCCGTGATAAGTGTACAGTGTAAAAAAAAATGATCATGAACATGTCCCAAAGTATCGAGTGAGTGACAACAAAGTGAAGGGGTGTGTCGAGCCAAGAAATGAGAACGAAAACCCTAGGGAGAAAACATGCTAAACTCATCGAGTGAAAAGCACAAACTAAGGCGACAAGATGAAAGGTGATCCAACCGATACTCAAACTCATACTGATCTCCAAGCACTCTCAACTGGAGACTAAAAGAGGGAGTGCCGAATCCAAAGTGTAACCACAGAGGCTCTGAAGGCCCTCAGATGCACCCACGTGTAGGGAGGGAGTCCTGATCGAAGGATCTACGGCTCAACCTACAAGGTGAAGGTGGCTCTAAATGGATATGGGTGGACTTTAAAATCCCTAGCAAAAGCGATCATACCCTCCAGCGGTATGCAACCCTCTGCACGCCTCCAAAGAGACGGGGCGCTTCCATGCAAGGTGGTCATCACCTCCACACATGCACTACCTCGACATCCCAGGGGGTTTCCTATGGTGAAACCTTTCAAACTCTCAACGCTCAATAGTCAACTAGAGTGCACAGTGATGGTGTGGGTGCATCCGAAAACCCTATGAATCTAGAGCAGAGGAGGAAACACACTGGTCGCATAACTATCCATGAAACCTAGCTCGGGGCTATACAGGTCTTCAATGATCGGACTCTAATCAGCATCGATATGTCGATCTCCTCTAGAACGCTCCCGTGCATCGATATAGCCCGTCGCTAGACCCTACTCCTAATCTCTGGCTCGATCAGAGAACAAGCACACAGAAGGCCTCACACTTGCAAAAGTGAGAACCGAAATGAAGGAAATGACCGAGACCAAGAGATTTGGAGGTAAGGGGATAGATGTGCGGCCCACACGGACAAGCAACATGCAATCACACAAAGGAAGGGTAGTCACGCACCATACGGTCAAGCAGAGTATAAGTATATCACTCAAGCATGCATATAAGCTATGAGAATCAGGATGAATAGTGATAAGAACACCATGCTCGAAGACGATCAAGATGATATATAAGCCAGAGAATCGACATGTCAAATCAAACCAACAATGAATTCATACACGCAAGGCGATCAGAATAATCATGGCAAATATCAGAATCACTATACTAAGTGAAATAAGATAGGCAATCAATACAATCAGCATGTCAATATCTCCAACAAATATGGCAATGAAGCACAGAGAAAATAGCTATCTCGGGATCCTCAATCAAGAAGAATCAATCATCATAACCAGCATGTCAAATATCTCAAACAAATATATCAATGAAGAGTGAAGAAACTGGCTATATCAAAATCCCCAATCCAAATAATCAGCCAACATGTCAATGTCCCAAGTGAAAACTTGGAAACTCTCAATGTGCAATCAAGAGGTGAGTATCCACTGATCGACTCATCAAATGCCATGTTCGCTTCATTTTAAGTTCAAGCTTGACCCTCTAAAAATCCCCAGTGGAGTCGCCATTTTGTGGACCCTGCATTTCGGCTCAATGCGTTTCCCACTCGATGGCGAGCTCGATTTT
>JAAKHE010001080.1:0-56684 GCA_011039315.1 Vitis labrusca
TCAATTAAATATTTATATATTATTCAATTGATGAGTGCTCGTAAAAAATAATTATTCATTATATTATGATAACAAAGTTTTTAATTGTATGTTTTATATATAAAACAATATAATAACTTTAGGATATGATTTTTATTTATGAGATATTAAAAATTATTTTTTTTACAAGGTTCTTTAAAAAGTCTCAATTTTTTTGAAAAAAAAAAATAGCAAATTTTTAAACAGTGAATTGTTCAAAAGTGATAACAATTTTTTCAAGTTGAGAAATGTACCGTTGATTGCCTATCAACCTGTACTTATCATCATGTATGGATCCCACATCATTTATCAACCTGTACTTATCATTATGTATGAGTCCCACATCATTGACAATCTCAATTTATTTATAAATAATATAGAAAACATATTAAAGGGTAAAATTGTCCTCTAAAAGAGTGAGCCTTCATAGTCATTATTTTTTCCGGCCCACCCTTTTGGGTAATTCTCCCAAAAGAAAATATTAAAAAAAAATTATTTTTTTATGTTTGGTTGTTATGAAAAAAGAGAAAAAATATTTGGAAAGGAGAGGAAAAAGATTTTCTAAGTTTGAAGAAAGTGAGTTATGTAGGTGTAATTTGGATATAGTCTTTATTTTTTGTTTTTTTTTTATAAAAGGAAATTCTTATATAAAATATGAACATTTTTATTGAATTTTGATAAGCATTTATAAGAATATATGGTAAATATTTTTTATAAGAATTTTTATATTTTGTATAAGAGTTTTTATTTTTAAATCTAAAAAATAGAAAGTCTTATGTAAAATATAATTTTTTTTTTCAAAATATTTTTAGCCTATGTTTGGTTCTTGAGAAATAGTAGTAAAGAAAAAAAAATGATAAGGAAAATGATTTTCTTATATTTGGTTTTAACATGGAAAATAGGAAAGAAAATTTAATATAATTAAAATTAGATAGAAATTTATATATTTTTAAATTGTTTAACATTTACAAAGAAGATGAAAAATAAGTAAAATGAATTTGAATTAGCACATAAAATAATTTATTGATTTTAAATCTATTTTTAATTTTCCTTCACTTTTTATTTTCCTCAACTTTTTTTTTTCTATTATTTTTCCCTTGCATTTTTCGGCAACCAAACATAGCCTTAAATTTTATTTTATTTTTTAAAATTTTGATAAGTATTTTAAATAATATAAGGTAAATTGTCTTGGCTATTAGGATAGGTTTTTTCATGGTGAGTGCATTAGTGTGTATGTACGGTTAAACAATGGACAAGATCTATGGTGAATCATAATGTAAAGTTATCAATTGTAATGATTCACCAATCTCCTATATTGTATGAACTTTTAACCTTGAGATGATATTGAACTTGTGCCAATATCTTCAAGAGGCTTTAACCCATGGGTGAGACTCTAATATAATCATATATCCCTACGAGTTGGGTCATTATTGATGGAGGTAATAATAGGTATTCTCAATAGAGGTACCATAATATCTCATGAGATTGAGATATTATATTTCCTTGGGTGATACAAAGGACATGTGATCAAGAAAACCATAATCATAACATTTCTTTTAGTGGAAATTTGACATATGCTCCTTTAAGCTAGAGTATGTCAATTAATTATATAATGGGAGGGTCTGTAACTCAAGGATTTGAGAGGTAATCTTGATAGGTTGATAATAATACCTTGTTAATTACAAACACTAATTCATAGGGAGTTTGCATGTAGTGGATAGTAGGGTATGAACCCTAGCTTCAAATTATTGTAATTTCATAGGATATTAGAGTGTAATTGATTCTCTTTAGTAGAGTATTGAATCAAATTCAGAATTAGATTCTGAGGGAGCTAGCATTTTTCCATGGGTCTTAGTGGTCCCCACTCAATATTCTAATTCATGGAGGCACATTTATTTTGAGGATTTTGGGTTTTTGGCTCATAAGTGTGCATAAGGGCATTTTGGTAAAAGCATAAGATTACACTAGATCTTATTAATTGTCTTTCTAGTTCGAACTAATTAATTATTCGAGCCTAATAGGGCTGATTAATTAATTAAGACCTACGTGGGTTGGACTAGATGACCCAAACCCAATTTGGGCCTAAGTCACTTATACCCCATAAGGATCCTTATAAATGCCTCCTTTAGGGATTGGGGTTCACTATTTTGCCTATCTTCTTCCAGAGAGCCTTTAGAGAGAAACCTTAGTCATCCTCAAGGAAGAAGAGAAAAATCTACACTTTTTCTCGTATATAGACGATTGTGAAGAGATATCAGGTAGAATAAGGCATACGAGTTCTACAATGCTTTCCATTCTTAACTCGTTTAGAATTGAAATTGGAACATCTAGATCTAGGTATGGTTTTTACATTCTCTAGATTTGTGTATCATATTGGTTTTTGAAAGCTTTATTTCCACTAGGATTCGATTTAAAGAAGCCTAGGGTAGATAAAGTGCACCCTATATGATCCAAGGCCTAGAAACAAAGTAATCCGGAGTTCTTAGTAGGAATATCATTAAATAAATAATAAATCCCAAATATGTTATATCATGTCATGCTATCCTAACTGTATATGCTATCAATCTCTCAAGATAACCTATCTAATCCTTAAATTATAAATTTTCATATTATGTGATTAATTGACATATTCTAACTCATAAAGAGCATATGCCAAATTTTGTTAGAGGAATTACTGTGGCCTTATTTTTCATGATCACATGTCCTTAAGATCACTTAAGGGGACACACTATCTTAAACCTATAGGATATCATGATAGCTTTATTAAGAATACTTGTTGTCCCCAACCTTTATCAACAATGACCCAATCTATAGGGAATATATGACCACCTTAGGGTTTCATTCATGGGTCAAAGTTGCTATAAACTTTAACACAAGCCCATTATCCTCTCAAGGTTTTGAGTCCACACGGTATAGTAGCTTGGTGAGGTTTTGACTATCTAATAACCAAAGTCATGACTTACCTTAGTGTTCCTATCCAATGTATAACCATACATACTAGTGCACTCACCATTGTAATGTTAGGACTGGATTACTTCGTTCCTAGGTCTTGGATCTCATTGAGTGCATGCATCTATCCCTAAGCATCTCTAAATTTATCACAATGGAATAAAATGAAAATAAAAACCATTATTAACTATAGCTATAGAGATGTAGTAATCATACTTGGATTTTGATGTTCTAGGTCAATTCTTTGTGGTGTAAAACATGCTTGAATAGTTTAGAGGTCTCGTTCACTTAAGATCTCTTGCTCAATGACTCAAACAATGATCTTAGCACTCCGAAGAATGGGCTTGGGAATGGTGGAAACCTAGACTTTTCTCTCTCTCTCTCTCTCTAAAGGTGAAGATGAGTATCCAAAGCCGTGGAAACCCTAACCCTTAAAGGGTATTTATAGGGTTACCTTATTGGGCTTAAGTTACTTGAGTCCACCAAGGCTTGAGTCACTTAATTTAGCCTCACACGAATCTTAATTGATTAATTAATGCAACAAGGCTGTCTAATTAATCAATTAGCCTAATGTAGAGACCTTGTTCACTATCCCCTGTACAACCTTGCATAATTACCAAAATGCCTTTATGCACAAGAGTGAACTTAGAGTTAATATAACCCTCATAAACCATGTCATCATAGTATATGAGCTTAGAATAGGGACCATTGAGACCCATAGGACTATTGACTCCCTCATAATCTAATTTTGAAGTTCATTCAATATCCCACTTCATAGAATTAATTGAACTCCAGTACCCTATGTAAATAACAATGAGATGAAGCTTGAGTTAGCGACCTACTATCCACTGCATGCAAACTCCTCATTAATTGGTTTTTTTAATCTAACAAGGTAGTACTACCACCTATAAAGATTATCTCTCCAATCCTTGAGTTACAGGTTTCACTTATTATGTGATCAACTAACATACTCTAACTCTAAGGAGCATATGCCAAATTCTACTAAAGGAATTACTATGACCACAAATTTTATGATCACTTGTCCTTTGGATCACCCAATGAGACACACTATCGCAATCCCATGAGATATCATGGTACTGCTATTAATAATACCTATTGCTACCAACTTCCATCAACAATGATCTAATCCTTAAGGCTATATGACCTCTTTAGGGTCTCACCTATAGTCCTAAGTCTCTGGTTGATTTTGGCATAGACTTACTATCCTCTCAAGGTTGAGAGTCCATGCAATATAGTAGCTTAGTGAATCATGACAATTGATAGCCTTATGTCATGATTCACTATAGGTCTTGTTCATTGTATATCACATACACTAATGTACTCACTATAGGAAACCTATCTAGATGGCCAAGACAAGTCATCCTTCCAATTAGGAGGTAGTGCACTATAGTCTCTATTGGATTGCCTAAATGCATGAACTAACTATGGACAACTTATCTACTTACAAGGAACCCATGACTTATATCCTTTGTACAACTCTTAATGTATCTAAACCATGTACAATGTAAGAGATATGAGTTGAATGCTTAAACCAATGTCAATGCATAAAAGGGATAACAAGGGAATAGTCAAGTTTGACTTTGCTACATCATGTCTTGCTTTTAGGGGCTCAATCCTAATAGGGAACCCTACCTCGATGACTAAGACCAATCATTCCTCAAATTAGGAGGTAGTTGACTACAACTTCAAATGGATTGCATAAGTTCATGAACTAGTTATGAACAAATCATTTACTTGCAAGGAACCATGACTTTGATATTTCGTGTAACTTCTAATACACTTAAGTCATTTACAATGCAAGATATGTCAAACTTGAATACTCAACATATATAATGCATAAATGAGATAAAGAAAAGAGTATTAGAATAATCCATTTATTTTTGCATTATGTCTTGCTTTTAAGGGTTCTATCCTAACAATTACAAGTTAGAATGCAGGGCTAGGAGACCAAATAAGAAGAATTTCAGGTTAATGCTATAAAAGGCAAAGTTGAAAATTCAAAGACCTTGTTATTAGCTTATTGTATGGAAAGAAAGAAAACAAAAGTACATGGTTTTTGGATATAGGTTCCAATAATCATATGTGTTTTCCAAGTTGGATGAAACTTTTAATTCAAGGGTTAGGAATGACACAATAGTACCGGTTAAGGGTACATGTAAAATTTCAATTAAATTGAAGGATGGATCCCAAAATTTATTTCCAATTTTTTATATGTTCCAAGTCTTCATCAAAATCTATTAAGTATGGGGCAGCTTTAAGAAAAAGTGTATGCTATATAGATCTATAAAGGCGTCTATACCATCAATAATGATTAGAAAGGATTAATAGCAAAGGTAAAAAATATTTATTTTCATTAAATATTAATTCTTGAAGTTTACCTTGTTTATTTTCTATAATTGATGATAAAAATTGGGTATGACACTCCATGTTGACACTTAAATTTTGAAGGTCTAGAATTACTTGCTGCTAAGAAAATGGTTATTGGGTTGCCTTTTATTAACTCTCCAAATGAGGTTTACGAAGCATGTGTTTTGGGAAAAAGGCATAGAGATTTTTTTTTTCTACAAAAAAAAAAAAATCATGGAGAGTTAGGAAACTTCTTGAGTTGATTAATTCTAATCTATGATTATTAGAGCTTTCCTCAAATGGAGATCATAGGTATTTTTATAATTTTTATTGATGATTTTGGTTGGAAGGCTTGGGTTTACTTTTTAAAGAAAAAGATAGATGGTTGTGAAAATTTCAAAATTGTTAAAGCTTGTGTGGAAAATCAAAGTGGACATACCATCAAAAATTTGAGAACAGATTGGGGTACGGTACATTTTGTTTGTGATGATTTTTTTTTTTGAAAAAAAATGTGGTATTTAGCATCAATTGGAAACAAGGTGCACTCTACAATAAAATAAAATTGCAGAGAGAAAAAATAAAACAATTATGGATATGGTGAGGTGCATGTTGCACTTAAAACAACTGCCTAAATTTTTTTTTTTTTGGGATAAAACATTTTTTATATTCTCAACTCTACATGCCAACAAGTTTTAAGCCAAATTAAGGTGTATAAATAGTCTTCCCTATGCATACCCATATATCTCAATTAGTTAGCAAACTTTAATCATTCCAATTATTCCTAAGCTTAATCAATTAGCATGCTTCAAGAGCACAAATAAGCCCAAATATATTGCATAATGCATCAACCAATTTACTATTATTTCAAACCAACTTTTTATTTTATTAATTAAACCAAACTACACTAATAAGTGTGTTGTGTATTCTTTTAAAAGATACATTGAAATACTTAAAACCCTAATTAACTTTAATTTATAAGTAAACTATGATTACAACTAATTTAATTTAGTTTTCAAAGAAGTTTTACCATTTATTTGCTTCTAGAGATTGTTTGGAATTCAAATATACCGAAAACACTAACCATTGTCTCTTTTTTCCCTTTATCTCCTTCACTTTCTCTCTCTAACTTTTCTCTCTAAACCTAACAGTTTTTTTTTTAAAAAAAAATATTTGTGTAGAGATTAAGGCTACAAATGAAGTTCAACAAACCTTTTATATATGGTCTAAAAGTAAGCATAATGTGGCAAGTTCTAAGGTTGGCACTAACTAATATTTTTCAAATTGAACTTTAGTTCCCCTATTTGTAACTTTTTATTATGGTTTTAAAAATTGGATCAGACCAGATGGTTCAATCATCGATCTAACTATCGGTTGATCATGGTTCTGATATGGTTCAATGGATGTTTGAATTGGAATCGAACCAGGCAAATTGATGATTCAACTGACGAATCGGCCGTCCAACAAATGAATCGGACGAATCGATCGATTTCCTCCGAATCGGATGGTTCAAACATTTTAATTTTTTTTTACCACATCAAAACAATGTCGTTTTGCTGAGTACCCCTCCACACCCCAGTCGACACCCTACGACTACTCTTACTCCAGCACTAGTCGCCACTGGCCTGCCTTCCCACCATTGACTCATTTCAAGTGAATCGAACGATTAAAAAAAAACCCCCATCTCCTCTCCTCATCGAGCTCTTGCCTAAGCCACTCGTTGCCCCCTTCCTCATTTCTTTCTTCTCTGCCTCCTATTGTCCTCTTCCCAGTTTTTTTTGTTTCTAGTTTGCTTACCTCTCTTCCTTTTTCCTAGCCCTCCGGTCCCTCTCAACCTTGCGTAGCTAAGCCAACATAATCATTATCTAACCTAGCATAAACAACACTATCAAGTAGCAACAATGCATCCTTTCTATCTCTCTTTTCCTTCATATTATGTTTAGTCACATAGCTACTAAAGTTTTCCTTCACATGATATAACAATATGCATGATTTTCAACTTCGAAAATATCAAAAACACTATGAAGAATTTCTTCATACTCATCAAATATTATGACTATTACTCATCTTGAAGCAAGTCTTTTAATTTCTATTAAAACCACAACCAATCCTCAAAGATTTTTGAATTAACAATACCAAATGCAATTAGGACCATATTATTATCAACATCATAAGTTGTCGCAAAAAATAATGAGCCTTTATATAGTTCACTCAAATGGGTTGAGTCAATTGCAATAACAAGTTGACAATCCATTAAAAGCCCTTGAATTGAAAAAGAATGAGAAATGAGAAATTGAAAAATATTCTCATCATGTTTAATATATTTTACAATCGTCCCCGAATTAATGTCCACCAATCTCTCACATAATCAATACAACAACTTCAATGATTTCTTAAGAAGACCATATATTTTCTTCTTTGCAATTTCGTTGTATTTCCAAGCTTGCTTATAACTTAATGAAACATTATATCGTCTTTTGAAATCTTTATAAATTTGATAAGGCAAACATTTAGGGGTTGACCTTATAACTTGCTCTATGATACGAACACCTTTCCTTGTCGGTATTAAAAGGTGACTTGAATGCTCAACATCTGCATAGTAATTGTGCCCATTATTAAAGATGTGAACCTTTAAAACTTTGGTTTTACCTACTAAATGAGTAGTTATTCTCCAAAGGCACCCATCCATTGAGAAACACATAAATATTCATTTAAGAGAATTCTTTTTGAATTTGTATTGAAATCTACCAAGTAATGACATCATATATGATGCATTTCTAAGTTCATCTGCATTAAAAAAACCATATCGACTCACAATAATAGGTTGAGGACTGAAATTGTGTGGCCTAACTTTTGTCTCTACATATTTGAGTATGAAGCCTTGGGAAATTCCTATATTAGAGTCATTATTGGCTTGACATTGATGCAACTGAATTGTGTGTCTCTTCTCTAATGTTATAACTGCATTTTATAACACACTTAAATAATTAAAATATGTAGTTTGTATCATGGAATGAATGACAACTAATAATGCATATATGACTTATCAATTCCCAATTGCCACATTTTTAATATCTTCTTCAACTTCTACTCGTTGAACCCATTTTAGTACATAAATATAAACATAATCATAACTATGAGATAACATTATATGCATGTCTTCATCATCATCTATTTGTTGAAGTGCAAAAGGACCAAATTGAAGGGTGTAATGAAATGTGTATCCATCTAGATTAATATTCAACCGTTCACATGTCTTTGAAGAGAATCATCATATGATATCCCTTGTCTAGTCTATGTGTCTTTTCTTTGCCTACCCTTTTATTATATTTGTTTATTTTTACTAGATACAATCGGCCCTCTTTCGTGACCATAAATGAAATTTCTCAAGTTTATTTTCTTATGGACAATTAAACCTTATTTCTACAAGAATCAAATCATTTTATTTCACAATATTACAACCAAGACAAATGTTACAACATAAAGAAAATTAATTAATGATAATCATAATTAATTGAAAAATATTTTATATCACAAAGAAGCATATTTGTAATACATTAGAAATGGTAGGAATATAGCAAAGTAGCCCACAACTACCAGTTCTTAAATAAATTTTAAAATTATATATTATTATAACATATCATAATATTAGTGTATTAGTATTGTAAGTGTAGTGTATTTGTTGTACCTATATTTTCTTTGTAGAAAAAAAAGTAATTTTATAGATGCTGATTTATATATCATTAAATTACTATCAACAACTTGATGCATTAAAATTTATCAATTGATTTTTAGTAAAAACATTGAATCATTGTGAATTTATATTGCTACTTCATTTGGTTTCGAAGGTTGCTTTGTAATATTAAGCATACTATGAATATAATATGGTAACCCACAAATATTAGTTGAGTAAGATACAATTCAATATTATGAATTGGATATATTGTAATGCTAATATATTTGTATTATAATTGTAGTGCATTGGTATTGTATTTGTATTTTATAACAAAAGTAATGGTTTTATAAAAACCTTTTTAAAAATAAATGGTATCCAACATGTCATACTAGTGTAATACTCATACAAAAGATAACAAATTCATAATAGAAAACAAAGTGATATCACTTTTCAATAATACTCTAAACGGGTTCATAAATACATAAATAAAATGGTCTAAAAAAAGTATGAAATAAATGATTTTTTTTTTTGTCAATATTGTTTCAAAGTGGTTTAGTGTCAGCCTTTCAAGATGAGCATGTCAGCACCATGGCCTCATGTGGGCATCGCCTTAGCCCCTTGAGCCACCTATGAGCAATGCAAGGTGCAATGCGTGGGATGAATGCCTCGAAATGATATGCTAGTTGTTGGCACACATAGGCAACAACAACACACAAGCATGACTGGCATGGTAACATGCAAAGACTAACACACATGCACAGGCTCGGTGCCTTGATGTGGTGCCATCTATGGGCACAACAACATGGGGATTGAGAGAATGTGAATGGGATGCCTTGAACTAAGGAACCACACTGTAACAGGAATGAGCACAACCTCAACAATAAGGGCCTTGATGTGTGAGCTCAACACGCACAGATGCAACAGTATGAGTCATGTGTAGGTAGATTTGAGTAGACACATCTTGGCATCGAGATGGCTTGAGCAAGGTGTAGTCTCCTACAGTAGGAAGCATGGTGAACTGATGCATCACATGAGCAAGACTCCTATTGCATGAGACAGACTCCTATCACATGAGACTTCTAGTCAAAGTGGGAAATTGAGACCTGATGCAGAAGAGAAAGAGACTCTTGACATGAGAAGACTCCTACTCTGGATAGGAAACTAAATCTTCGTGCATAAGGAGATAGAGAGATGTGGCATGAGAGTTTTAGATTGAGTAGGACTTGGAGTCCTACTCAAATTGGCATCTGTTGAGCTTGAGTCAGAGTCAGACTAGGACTCAAAAGTTAGTTTCCAAGGAGGATTAGGATTGCTTGGTGCAACCTTTATAAAAAGAGGGCATGACCTTCTAAAAAGCAAGTGAACTACTTGGTAGGAGTCTTTATAGAGAGCTTTTTGTATTCTATTGGAAATCAATAAGTTACAAGTTGGGGAGATCCCTGTAATGGAGGAAGGTTGGCCTAGTGTGTGTTTAGGCGCTACACAAACACAAAAACTTAGACCCAGAATTTGTGTGTGTGTGACATTTAGCAACAAAGCCAAAGTGAAAACTTTTTAAATGAGAATCCAATTTACTCCAACCATTATACCCAAAATAACAAAACTCATATCAATCTATTAGAAAAAAAATTGACAACATGCTATACAATAAATATGAACCTTTTTTTTTTTTTTTCTCAAAATCTCCTTTAATATATTGGATTTAATATCTCAATTCTATACTGTTAAAGCTATGAGCATTTCATTTCTTATTACAATAATGAAAAAAATAAATAAAGCATGTCAAATCTATTCTTCACTTCATGGATTGAGGTGTTTTTTTTTTTTTGTTTTTTGGGTGGTTGAAAAAGTAATTTCTCCTTTCACTTGTTGGATTATTATAAAAAAGAAGAAGCTTTTTGGAAATTCTTCACTTGACAGGTTGACCCTTCTATGTGAGCATCACCCTAGGTGGCTGTTTAGTAATTTTCCCAAAAATTTCCTATATTTTGGAAGTGAGAAAACAAATTGAGATATTTTATGAGAGACTATTACTCGTGATATATCATCAAGTATTAAATATTAACGATAATTTGAAAAAAAAGATAGAAACAGAAAAAAAAAAATTAATATATATATATATATTTTAAAATTATATATTTTTTGTTATATATATAAACATTAAATAATTTAAAAATACATAAAATTTGAATTAATTATTAATGACAATTAATTTTGTACGAGGATTATTGGATTATATTTATTATCCCTAAGGATGAAAATATCTATGAACCTAAAATTGATCAAAACTTATAAAAATGTAAAAAAAAAAACTCTTAAAAATAAAATTAGAAGTATAATAAATATTTTAAAGTTGTTTTATTCAAGAAATTGATATATATATATATATATATATATATATAATATAATTTACTATATTTGATAATAGTATTTTATGCGTTAATATGAATATTATAAATGTATATTTATTATTAAATTATATCAAATATTATAAGATAATAATATTATAATATTTGATTATAATATGTCTGATTTAAAAATATTTGTAATAATAAAATTATAATCCATTTAATTCAAGTGTATTAAATGATGTAAAATAAATAATGATATATGTATAATTTTTAATATTTAATTAATATGTTAATGATATTATAAATACTATGAAAAAAATTTATATTTTAGGTAATCAATTAAATAAAAAATTTGTAAAATAATTTTAATTAATTTATCATTTAAAATATTCTTTTAATATTATGTTTATTCGAGGAGTTTTACTTCATATATATTTGGTCTAACATCAATAACAAGGGTAAGCTTGCCCCAGCGTCTGGCTCAGTAGCTTTGAAAATTTTTGAAGTTTGACCGCATCACCCCGCCCAAAATATCACGAAAAATCGATAAATTGACAAAATTTCTAATAAATTACCGAAATATCAGTACATGGGTATTTTCTCTCCTATATCTCGATATTTATATCCTCAAAATATCGTGATATTTTAATAAGTGATTGTCACTTACAAGTTACAGCACACAGCCATCATTACAAGTTTAACTTTTTTAATACTTCGATGAGAACGGCGTCACCCTTTCGATGGCATTTCCGTAATTCAATAAAAAAAACATAATGTGGAGAGATTCGGGGAAAAATCAGTAGAAACAGTCCACAATACTCTCAAGTAAAACCAAAGCTGCCATCGCTCTCTCTCCCTCTCAAACCAGACAGCAAAAAGAAAAATAATAAAAGAAAAATGACAGCTGCTATGATACGAGCTCCAACATTCCTCCTCCTCCTCCTCCAGCTGTTATTCACGACAGTGGCCGCCCACTTCTCTTCCTCATCATCATCATCCTCCTCCTCCTCTTCATCGGCCACACTCTCAGAGTGGAGATCTGGGCGAGCAACTTACTACGCGGCGGCGGACCCAAGAGACGCGGTGGGGGGCGCGTGCGGGTACGGAGACTTGGTCAAGAGTGGATATGGAATGGCGACGGTGGGACTGAGCGAGGCGCTGTTCGAGAGGGGCCAGATCTGCGGGGGATGCTTCGAGCTGAGGTGCGTGGACGACCTCCGCTGGTGCATTCCGGGGACGTCCATCATCGTCACTGCCACCAACTTCTGCGCCCCTAACTATGGGTTCCCGGCGGACGGCGGGGGGCACTGCAACCCTCCCAACAACCACTTTGTTCTCCCCATTGAGGCCTTTGAGAAGATCGCTATTTGGAAGGCTGCCAACATGCCTGTCCACTATCGGAGGTAACAACCCACACATCCAATTTGTTTCTATTTTTACTATTCATCTTTCAACTTTACTCTTTTGCATCATTCTCGGCCCATGTGAAATGGGCCTGTCTGGCCTTTGGGTCATGGCCCAAACAGCGCTGGCTTTTGGTTAAATGTTTAGTTATTAATTATACATGTAGTGGATAAAGTTTGAAATTTGAATTCATAATTCAAAAGCTGGAAGGTGACTCAGTGCATTGGGTGGTGGGTCAAGCTAAAGCCCGATTGAAAGGCTCAATCGGATGTCCCCTTTTTAGGCTGCAGCTGGACCATGAACTAAAGTCATGGATTCCCATTAATTTTAAGTGCGAATTCACTTTTGGAGCAGCAACCCCCTTCTCAGACCCACTTGTAACCACTCTTTCACTTCCTAATTCATGAATCCAAAAGATACCATAATTCAGAAAGTCATTTACACGCTTCCATTGAAAAAGTAATGATTTTAAAAAATATAATCTAAATTCATACTTTTTCTATGTAGAAATTTTTTAGCGTAGCAAAAAGAGATTATAAATTTGAACCTATATATTTATGAGTAATTACTTTTTAGATACTCTTATTTAAGATTTTTAATTTTAGAGTAAAAATAATAATAATAAAAAAAAAATTAGAATTTTCAAACCTTATGTTTGGGTCTTAGAAGATTTGGGGGAAAATATGAGAGGAAGATAATAGAGAGAAAATAAAAGAAAAAGAAAAATAGATTTAATAGTAATAATATTTTTATATGCTTATGCTAACTCATTTCATTTTTTTTTTCTCTTGTGAATGTATAAATTTTTAACTAATTTTAATCATATTTGATTTTCTTTTCATATTTTCCATGATAGACGGAACATGAGAAAATCATTTCCTTAACATTAGATTTGGTTCTGGGGAAAAATTGACGCCAAATGAAAAGACAAGCGAATAGGGGGGAAAAGTAAAACAAAAGAAAAAAAATAAAGGAAAATAAAAAATAAATTTGAAGTCATTAAGTTATCTTGGTATGCTACTTTAAACACATTTCATTTATTTTTTTCTCTTTTATATAAATATTAAATAATTCAAATAGGCGATGACTAAATATTGATAAAAAGTGGTTAGAATTCATGGAAAGCAATTTCTTCATCTTTTTTATTTTTTATTTTTTATTTTATTTTTATTTAAATATCCAACCACCACCTACCCCATGATGAAATGAGGAAAAAAAAAATGATGATGCTAAAGACATTTTCATTCAATCTCATTTAATGCATCTTAGATCAAATCCTTCTTAAGTTTTTGGTATCCTTTAGTGTGGTCTTGGGCATCACCCCAATGCTACTATAGAGCAAAGAGGGTGTCATACCTCTCTTTCCAACCTACAATGATCAACCTCTTGCAGCAACCTAAAACTTTGGCTAGAATTCACCACCTAAATATGTGTTTTACTAAGTTTTATTATATCTGAGGATGATTATGTAGAATCACTTTGATTGTTAAAGATCGTAATATCATTTTTGTTCCTCAAACTGCTTTCCTATCTCAATCTCCATTCTTCCATTCTGGTTTCTCATTAACTAATTATGGTCAACTCAGCATACATTTATACATCTATTTGTATTAAAAACTGTTTGCATGAAGATTTAAACAGTACTCATAAGCTTCTTAGAAAGTACTAGAGGCATGAAACATTACCTAAAGACAAAGGAAACTGGATTTAAATTTTCTTACTGTACATGTTACTCAGGATAGCATGGCCGAAACCGGCATTGTTGATCAGCTTTATTTCCCTTTTTGTTGATGAATTCTCTGATTTTTGCATCTAAAGCAATTCAGCCTTGCTAAAAAAAACCAAATATAAGGTATTGTTCTTCTGTTGTTGATTACCAAAAGCTTTGTGTTAGAAGACACTCCTGAATATTAATATGAAATATTATACTGAAACATAGATTTCCAGACCCTTTTTAGATACAAAATGGAAACAAGAGGTGTTACCTAAGAACAAAGTTGAATCTACTTCTTATTATTGTCCTTTCAATTATGTTTTAGGAATGAAATAGTCAAGTTCCCTGCTAAGACATCTGTATACTGCTATTCCATAGTTCTTAGCAGATAAAACCTTTGGAATAAATACACATTCTTTATGAATTCATTCCAATTTTGGGGATCTCTTACCCATTTCTGTTGGATTTTCTGAAAATAACTATGAATGCTTGTATGGTCTTGTGTAAGATTTAGTATGCATGCGTGCTCACTTTCCAAAGACTTTTTCAAGCTTGGCACATGCTTATAGAAGATTTTGAAGGCTGTCAAGTCTTGAAGGTTCCATCGATTTCTTGCTCAGTGATTTGGTCCTTCCAGAATTTGCTGAAGCATTCTAGATTTGGCTGTTTTGGCTGCATGTCTAATATTCATAGTTTGAAGCAAAGTTCAATGGTTTGCCTGGTTTGTTTTATGCCTTATATCTAGGTTTAAATTATCATGATAGTGAAAATATACCCTTTTTAGTGGATGGTCTGAGTTGATTGGTCTTTGTAGTTCAACCCGAATATATTATGAAAGTCTAACTTGCTGCTCAGGAGGGGCCCTTTCAGAAAACCCCCAGAGTAAGAAGTTGAAGAGTCCAACCATCCATGCATTAGGATTAAGCATCCATTGTTTTAGTTGAACCAAACAAATGTTGATTGACTTCAAATGTTCAATTTGTCTAACAAGACTGCTCACATATTTCTTATTGATTTTGTCATACAAAGTTCTTTGTAGCAATTTGGTTTGTGTGGGTTCAGTGTGGTGTATTGTTCTCTTCCAGAGACCAGTTTCAAACTTGGTGCATGCCTTTGGAAAATTTTGAAGGCTGTTGAAGTCTTAAAGAAGGGTTCAACAAAAACTCTATTATATTCCTTTAATCTTAGGCTCCATTTAGATCTTGTGGACAGATCAATGGGAAGTAAGAGAAAAAGAAAATAAGGGGAAAAAATGGAAGGAAAGAAAAAAATGTTTAAACTTAATAAGCCTTTTCACACATGCTCTCCAAATTTATTTCTTGTCTTTCCCCATCAAGGAAAAGGAAGTATGAAATGTGTTAGAAGTAGTTGCCCTGTAAGGTAACATTTAATTATTTATTTTCATTAATTTGGGTTTCAGAGTGTCATTGACTGTCTCTGCGAAGGAAAGTGATTCCCTTGAACTGGATGGGGCAAGTTTGTTTCTGATTTGCACTTCTCCTTCCATTCAATCACCTTTTCTCTGAAGCCTTGGACTGCTTAACAGGTTGCTGGTAGCTTATGAAATGATTTCTGAACCCTGTGTTGCTCCCTTAAATGCTCGATGTCTAAAGTGCTTTATCTTTCAGCACTTATCTTTGTCCCTTTTCTTGGAAGATAATCATAATGCCCTCCAATCGACCTGTTCTTTTTTGGGTCGATTCTTCCTTATGATTTATTACATGTTTATGTCTTCATTAAGTTGGAGGATGCATGTTTTTATAATTTTCCTGTATATATTTTTTTGCATCCCAAGAATTTTCATTTTTGCTTACCCATGATGGATTTGGTTGCTGCAGGATCAAATGCAGAAAAGAAGGCGGTGTTCGATTTTCACTTGATGGATCAGGTATATTCTTATCAGTGCTGATCAGCAATGTGGGTGGCGCTGGAGACATAGTGGGAGTGAAGGTAAAGGGTTCAAGAACAGGATGGCTTCCAATGGGCAGGAATTGGGGTCAGAACTGGCATCTCAATGCTGATTTAAAGAATCAGCCTCTTTCCTTTGAGATCACTGCTAGCGATGGAATCACCCTCACATCTTACAATGTTGCTCCCAAGGGTTGGAATTTTGGACAGACTTTTGAAGGCAAGCAATTTGAATCTTAAATTACATATCCAAGATGAAAAATCATATACATCAAACTTTTCTTTTACTTTTCCCATTGGGTTGGAGGGGTGTATGGAATGGGTGGCTTTTTGTTTGAAGGGAAAAGGTACATGTTATTAATGGAATGATTTGAGACTTTATGTGAAAGCCTACTTGATGGTTTCATAATTAAACAGAAAATCAAATTGGTCCAAGAAAATTTGATTGTTCCAAGAGCACCATGAAAGTGATAGCAGTAACAGGTAGGAAACTTGAAGGAACTAGATCCAAGTATTTTGACTGAACAGCCCAGCCTCCTTGTGGCCTCTGCTGTGCTACTGCAATCCATGCTACAATCTAAAGACACAATTCTTTAGAGGAAAGCCATAGTTTGATTTTGTTGAAGAACCCAACATTGCTTTTCAGACAAGGCATACTATCAGAAATAGGACTCAATAGTCAACCCAAGCACACGCACCAAAATCAGGAAATATAGCATTTCCAGAAGATGCCCAGGAAACAGCATATGCTGAGCTACAGGTATCAAGAAACAATTTGCTTAGTAGTCCGGTCAGGAAGAAGATTGACTAATGATTTCTACTGTGGATCAAGCAATAATGTATTTTTAGAATAACAATTCTATAGCAAATTAAATGTTAATTTTGGGAGTGAACTAATGGTTACAGGACCCTGTAGACTAACACAAAAATAGTCCCAGCCAAAGTTACTAAAGAACCCAAGAAAATGAGAGAAGACCCGGGAGTGAACAGAAGACCTCCATATAATAGGTCTAAGAACACAACAATTTAAACAAAACAAGGCCAACTACTGCACTTTATAACTTTCCAGCAAAGGTATTGTTGAAGACATGAAATATGCAAAGAACCAAAAGTCTCCAAGGAGCAAGTTGAGGTAAATCCATAGAAAGCACTCAGTATTCAGCTCTCACAATAGCACCGGGCCCTGATGAATGCCATGCTATGCTTTTGGATAGTTTATTTTGATTCATAAAATGATCAACCTACAACATCAAGATTATGTTTTAGTAAAGACACAAAAATGTTCTGTGAGAAAAAAAATGTATTTTATTTACCAATAAGATGATATAACGGATATACGAGTGGAATACTATTTCTGTATATTAATTTGAATAATCTGTATATAAAATATGATAGTGGCTTGCCCACCCCACCTTACCACGGGTAGCCAACTTCAGCTCACTCTAAGGAACCTTTAAGGTTAGACTTAAGCTTGAGAAGCAGTAACATGAAGACATTCCTTGGAAGGTTGCTTAACTGGAAATTGCTTACTTGAAATAGTTAACTTCGTCCGGTAGCAGAGCTACCTCCAAAGTAGACAACTTAGGAAAGAGGAGTTTTTACAGAATGGGAGAATCCAACTATTGAATGTAGTAAAGTGAAGCAGGACTGCACTCGCTGCGCTGTTAAATAGACAGGAAGACAAGAAGCAAGGGCTTTACAATCAAAAAAGGAAACTAAAAGAGAACTCTGCTCCCATCACTCAGGTAACATATTTTACACACACACACACACACACACACATATATATATATATATATATATATAGAGAGAGAGAGAGAGAGATAGAGAGAATTTGAGGAGCAAATCAAGGAAAAAAAAAATTTTCCTTTTTTTTTTTTTTTGATCTAATTAGTCAACTCTCCCCCCTCAAGCTCGGATTAGATGTTGTCCATTCCCAACTTGCTATTGATCTATTGAAATAGTTGATTGGTTAACCCTTTAGTTAAAATATCAGCTAGTTGCTCATCTATAGAGATATATGGAGTGCAAATTAGGTCATTATCTAAATTCTCCTTGGTAAGTGCTAATCCACTTCAACATGTTTTGTTCAATCATGCTAAACTGGATCGTGGGCTATGTTAATTGCTATCTTATTGTTGCAATACAGTTTCTTAATTCCCTCAAGGATTATCTTTAGACATAGTAGTTCACCAATCTTGTGCGCCATTGATCTGAACTTAATTCTTTCCTGCTTTTCCATGTTATTAAATTTCCCCGTATAGATGTATGGCATCCTGAATTTAATTGTTTGTCCTTCACATACTCTACCTAATCCTCATTTGTATTAGTTTCGAACCTCAGTTCCTAGGGTGAATTTTAAATATTGCATAATTCTGTTAATAGCAAGTGAACTCTTCTCTAGGTGAATATATGAACTGACTCACCAAGCTGGCTGCAAAAGCTATGTCCCGTCTAATATGAGTATGAGAGAGATAAAGTAAGTTGCCTTCTAGATGTTGATATCTCCCATGATCTACCACAACATCTTCCTTAGCTTCTCCAAGCTTGTGATTTGGTTCTATAGGAGTATCCATTAGTTTACATCCGTGCATCCTTGTGTCCTTAACAAGATAAAAAGTATATATATTTTGTTGTGAAATAAAGATTCCACTCCTTGAGCGTGCAACTTCAATGCCCATTCTTGAGGCTCTCTAACCCTTTCTCTCAAACTCCTGAGATAGTCACTTTTTGAGTTTCTCTATCTTCTCAAGATCATCACTTGTGACGACTATATCATCTACAACGAGTATCAAAGTTGTCACCTTGCTAGAGGAAGAATGCTTGATGAAAAAAAGTGTGATCCCCTTGGCTCTACCAAAACTTCATATTAATAATAGCTTTAGGAAATCTTCCAAACCATGCTCTAGTAATTTGCTTTAGGCCTGTACAAAGCTTTCAACCTACACACACTGTTACTCTTAAAATCTCTATCGAATCCTAGTGGAGCTTCCAGGTCTCTAAGCAAAAAGGCATTTTTAACATCAAACTGTTGTAAAGACCAATTAAGATTAGCTACCTAAGACAATAACACATGGATAGTATTCATCTTTGAAACTAAAACAAAGGTCTCCAAGTAATTAATTCCATAAGTCTGGATATAGCCCTTGGATACTAACCTAATCTTATATCTTTCCAAACTCCCATTAACCCTGTATTTAACTATAAATACCCATTGACACCCAACTGACCTTTTTCTCTCCAGTAGCTTGATAATTTCTCAATTCTAATTTTCTGAAAGGGCTCTCATCTCCTCATTCATAACTTTCTTTCAGTTTTCATCTCTAAGAGCCTCTTGAACTGTTTTTGGAATATCAACAAGATTTAATTGAGTAAGGGAGGCTCGATAATTATCATAGGAAATGAAATCAGAAAGGGGATGATGGGTACACTTCCTGATTCATTTCCTATGGGCAATAGGTAATCCTCAGGTGTAGTGGTGAAGGTGCACTAACAATGGCTGTTTGAGTGTGTTCTCTAGGTTCCTTAGAGGATAATGGAGAAGAGACATGAGAGTAAAGTTCAGTACATGTTATTGGTTTGAAGTCTTGGGCTTGTACTGGATTAGGAGGCAGAGATTTCCTTCTTGAGTAAACCTATAGTGGCAGTGTACTACCAGCTCTCACTTCGTCATTTTCAGAGGAAAAATCAAAGGCTGTCTTAAAGGGAGCACTGACCACTAATTAAGGACCATCAGTTGGATCACCATTTGAACTCCGTACAGTGCCTTCTGAGTTATTGTAGCTGTCTGAGAGAATTCTTAAGCTGAAAAAAAGCTTCTAACTTCCCCCAGCTTTTAGTAATGACTCCCCCTAAAGATAAGGGGTAGAGTAGAAAGCTTGATTTTCTACAAAAGTGACGTCCACAGACAATTTTATCGTGTTTGGGTGATAGCACTTATATCCCCTTTTTGTTAGGGAATAGCCAATGAAAATACACTTGACAGCTCAAGGATCTAATTTACCTTGAGTATGAGCATGAGCATGAGCATGAACAAAAGAGAGGCAACCAAATGCCTTAGGAGGGAGTTGATTCCATGAGAAGGCAACCAATTGATAAATGTGTTTCAATTAAAACTGCTTCCCTACAGAATGCTTTTGGAACTTTTTTCTAGAATAACAAGGGAGTGACATCAAGGAGACGGCGATCTTTTTTTTATCTTGGCAAACCTCATTCTGTTGCAGGATGTCAGTACACAACAACTCATGAACTATTCCCTCTTTTTTAAGAAATGGTGACAATATCTGATTGAAACTCTCTCTCCCATAATCCAATATCATCCTTTTGATCTCAACCATAAATTAGGGGTTAACCATTTCATAGAAAGTTGGAAACACAGAAGACAGACACATCAGTTATTTTTTTTTTCATCAAGAATAGTCATGCAATTTTAGAACAATCATTAACTAAAGATACAAACCACTGAACTCCATTAATATTAGTAATGAGAAAAAGGCCCCAAACATCAGTATGAATTAAGCAAAATGGAGTAGAAGACTTTGTATTGTATAAAGGAAAAGAGACACGATGGTGTTTAGATAATTGGCAAACATCACAATGAAAATCATTAATATCTATTCCTTGAAATAACAAAGCAAACATTCTTTTTAACACAGAAAATGAAGGATGTCCCAACCAAAGATGGTGTAGCCAAATCCGAGCTCCATTGACTGAACTTTTCTGAAAAATAAGTTGAAGAAAGATGGTTACTTCTGCCACTAATTGTTTCAAGATAGTATAGCCCCTCCTTTTCCTTAGCATACCCAATCATTCTCCCTGTAACTTGTTCCTGAAACACATGATGAGTTAGGACGAATGTCATGCAACAATTAAGATCTTTTGTTATTTGGTGAACTGACAAAAGATAAACAGATAAGTTTGGAACATTTAATGTGAGAGAGGATGTTAAGATAATTTATCCTTGACCAGCCACGGAAGCCTGTATTCCATTGGCTAATCTTTGATTTACAGAGCAAGGATCACAGGCAGTGAATCAATTGGATGAAGTTGTCTTGTGGTCTATTGCACTTGAGTTGATCACGCAAGTACTAGAAAAACAATCTTTTGAGGCACTAAAAGAATGAAATAGAGAATACTTGCCTGATAGTGCTAAAGAGCAAGAAAATTTCGGATTTTCTAGTGAGGTAAGTAGACTCCAAAGCTGCTCAATCTCTTCTCTATTGAATCCATTAATTTCTGGTGTAGTGGGAGTTGTGTTTTCCGGGTGAGGGTTGTATTCAGAATGCACAATGTTAACTTGTCCATTCTGTTGTCCAGATTGAGCATTTCGGTTACCACAATCTCTTCCAAAGAACTGTGGCAGTTTTCCATTAGGTTTTCCACAATTCTCCTTGGTATGTCTTGGCTTTTGCAGTAAGCACACCATAGATTGTCTTGATTGGTTTGCTCATTCCTTCTGGTCCTGTTTGATGCTCCACTTCCTGAATATGGTACGCTGCCATTTGATTTTATGGTGACAAAGGCTGAGTTCTCTGTGGTAGGGGAATCAAGCATCGCAATCCTCCTTTCTTCGTCCACCCTTATGATTGAAAAAAATTCATTCAATGATGGCAGACCTTTTGCCAAGTACATGCACTCTCTCTTGGTCATACTCCCCATTAAGGCCAACAAGGAACTCAAAAATCCTTTCTCTTTCAACAAACTGTTGTATCATTGCAGCATCTTCGCTGCACTTAAATCCCACAAACCCTTCATCATATTGTAATATTCTGTAACAGACATATTACCTTGCTTGGTGGCTATGATTTTAGTCTTTATTTCATATGTTTGGACAACATCTTGGACCTTGGAATAGGTCTGTCTAACAGCCTCCCAGATTTCCCTTACTGTTGTAAGAAACATACATGTTCTGCTTATTTCCATTTGCTTTGAATACCACAACCAAGAGATGATCATGGAACCTCCTCATCCCAAACTGTAAATCTCGGATCATATTCACTGGGTGCAGAGCCTATTAAATGACTCAGCTTTCCCTTCCATTCAGGAATGTTTTCACAAGCTCTGACCAAATCAAATAAATGCGCCATTGAGTCTAAATGAGGCTTGTAGATTCTGGTATTTTCCAGATGAATTTTGGGTGGGAACAATATTGGAATCAGCATTGGTTGTAGTGATTTCGGAGGCTTCTGATATTTTCTATTAAAGAGAATGAAAATACTGGGTATGGTTTGGTAATGATTCTGCCAGCAATGAATGTCATGCAATTCTGGCAATTAGGGCTGAGAAAAAACTGGTTGAAATCATAAGGAAAGACCATAAGGACCTGTTTGGTTCGGAGGCTTCTGATATTTTCTATTAAAGAGAATGAAAATACTGGATATGGTTTGGTAATGATTCTGCCAGCAATGAATGTCATGCAATTCTGGCAATTAGGGCTGAGAAAAAAACTGGTTGAAATCATAAGGAAAGAGCATAAGGACCTGTTTGGTAACTCTTCTAGAAAATAGTTTTTGTTCTTCAGAAAAAAAAAAAAACATGAAAACATGTTTCATAATAAAAAAACAAAACCATTTTCTGTTATTAAAAATGGAAAACAGTTTTTTATTATTAAAAATAGATAACAGTATATTTTCAGATAACATCTTTTAGTTATTTTTAATTATTTTCACTTGTTTTGCTATTTTTAAAAATAATTATACAAATATAGAGAATAGCTAAAAATAAGCACCATATATAAAAGTTATTTTTAAAATATAGAAAATAGATTAAAAACATTTCAAGTTTTCAAATAGAGATTTATTCTACAAAACATCAAAGAATAGTTTTTAAAAACTATTTTCAAGAACTGTTTTTAAAAACAGTTACCAAATAAAGCCAAAGGTTGTAATACCATGTGAATAGGGTACAATTACTGTATACTGATTTGAATAATCTGTATGAGGGATTTATATAAAGCTTTACAATAAAAAATAGGAAACTAAAAGAGAAATCTGCTCCCACAACTGGGTAACAGATTTTACACAAAGTTATGAACCTAAGAAAACAAAATACAAAAAAAAAAAAAGTTCAAATAATTTGAGGAGCAAATAAAGGGAAAATAAGTTTTTCCCTTTCTTGGTCTGATTCATCAACAACATGGTCTTCAAAATACCATAAAAGACTAAAGCAACTCTGGCTAAATAAAATTGTACTAATAATCCTTTAATACTACCTCTTAAATTGGGGCATATATATTTGTAAGACTTGGCTTGAAACATAGAAAATAAAATAAAATAAAAAATCTTTTTAGAGGTTAGAAAAACATTTTCCACCTGATTGTTATATTTGATACACGGTATTATCACTTTCTTTCTCATCACAACATTTTTAACAAAATGATAGTGAACCTAAATATGCTCACTTTCTCACATGAAGCATAGGCTGATTGCCAATGTGAACAACAACCTGATTATCACAATACATAGTCACAACCTCTTCAAGAGAAAATCCAAACTCCTATGGAAAATTCTAGATCCACATTAGCTCACACAATATATTAGCCATAGCCCTTTATTATATATTTCGACACTAGATCTTGCAACTAAATTTTATTTTTACTCCTTCAAGTAACTAGGTTACTAAAACAAAGGTATAATACCTATGTGGACCTCCTATTAGTTGAGGATCAGCCCAATTTGCATCTAAGAAGCTCAGAAAATCACAGATAGAATCACCTTTTTTTTGTAGAGCACATTCATACTTATGGTACCTTTGAGATACCTATACCCTAGGATACTACATAATGTTTCCCAATTAATCTTCTTGGGTGCTTCTATGAACTTGACCCATTGTACTAACAAAAAAGGTAATCACAAGTCTAGTAACTATTTAATAAATGAGTTTAACTAAAGACATGTTGGGAAGAGAAGGTCTGAAAATAATTCACATAATAAGTTTGATTACAAACCCCTTGGCAACTAATAGGGCCTTCAATCATTCTATAGTCCCATCTAGATGATACTTGATGGAAAAAACCCATTGACAACCAATAACATCCTTCCTTAGAGTTAAATTAACAAGTTCCCATGTATCTTTGTTAGAGAGAGCATGCATATCTTTTTCCATTGTCTTCTTTTACCCTAGGTGATTTAGAGTTTCCTAATAAGATTTAGGAATGAAATAGAAGACAAGGCACAAACAAAATATTTAAGAGTAAAGGAGCCCTTGAGACTTGGCTCAATCGGGACAAAAAGTTACCTATCAAAAAAAAATATATACATATTTAAGAGTAAAGGAAAGGTTATATCCAAAGATATATAGTGAGTAAGAGGATGATGATTACAATTGTGATTATCTTTACTAGGTACAATAGGAAGCTATGGTTCATTAACAACTGCGGAAACTAAGATAGAAGGTATAGGAACATCCACCAAAGAGCTTGAAGGAGATCGATGTTGAGCTTCATCTCTCTCTCTCTCTCTCCGCCCCCCCTCTCTCTCTACGTGTCTATCTATCTCTTAAAAATTGATAATTAAAAACAAAAGAAAAATGTGTTTTTAAAGTTTAACTAATCAGATTGTGAACACACACGTGCACACACAGACATGCACACTCTTCAAAAAAGAATAATTAAAAGAAATAGAACCAAATGTGTTTTCAAAGCTTAACTAATCAAATCACTAAATGCCTATACACCCATAGATGCACAACCACATACACACAAACTCTTAAAAAATAATAATTAAAATGACGAGAAAATGTGTCAACCTATGAACACACACTCACTTTCTCTTTCTCTAAAGAAAATTATATAATTATAAAAATAGAAGAAAATGTGTTTCCAAGTTTCAACAAATCCAATCTGTGAACCTACATACACACACACACATACACACACATGAAAGCACACCACACACAAAGGCATGCACGAAAGCACACCACACACATGAAAACACTCCCTCCCTCCTCCCTCTCTCCCTCCTTCCCTATTCCACAAAAATCACCATAGAGCACTCATAAGTAAATAAACTACTTCAAACCATTGGAAATAGACATTTTTTCAATTATTTGTCACTTCTTCCTTTTTCCCTTTTAACATCTATAAATAATTTATCAAGGCAGTGCTGAATCATCTCCAACATGCTAAGCTGAAACTATTGATGCCAACAACTAATCAAAGATTCTGTACAATCAATCAATAGGGTAAGATAACCACAAGAATGATAGTGGAGTGGCAGTTGAAAATAATGCAGCAGACCCAAGTCACTCAAATCTCCAGAGGCCAAAATAGAAGACTTGTCAAACAAATTCTTGAAAGAAATTTTTATAACTGGGATTGTAACTTAAAGGTAAATGTTGCATTCTATTAGGGTAACCTAATTAAACATTGACTATCAATCATATAAGCATGGCCAATTTACATCTAGAAACTCCAGACCAATTCAGTGGCCTGTGACAACCTCCATTAAACACTACTGTTTGTGGTAAGGAGAAACAAAGGAAGATTCTCATAATCCTCATAATGAAGATATCACAATGAACTATTATTAAATAGGGGTCTCAAAATAATCCCATTAAAGGAGTTAGAAACCATTATAGAATCATTTGAATATACCTTATCAATGCTTTTCTTTTGTTAGATATATATCTCAGCAATCCAAACAAAATGAGGACAAAATTTATTATACTATACAAGTAGGAGATTTTTGTGCATAAAAGAAGTGACTATTTGCTTTTCTTTTAATTCTTGAATGCAACATTGGATTTCTTGATATCAAACTAAAATCCAAGAGAGAGCATTAAACAATAAACAAATCACTTTGAAAGAATGCTATACAACCACAGTATTTTCCAGTATAAAATCAAAGTGAGTCAACAGGATCTCAAGGTGCTTGCTATGAAACTGAACTACAAGGCAAGAATCAAGTACTCTTAACAGAACTTTGCATTCTGTTCACATCAGAACTGGCTGAGAATTTCCTAGTTTCTCATATAGAATACATGTAATGTGACTACTCAGTATTCATACAAAATGGTTGAGGAAGAAATAACCAAAAAGGAAAAGCAAAAGAGCCCTCAATATGAAAGAACTAGAACAAAATTTTTACCTAGAAACCCAGGAAAAAACCTGGCGGAAGTCAAGGATGCTATATATAAGAGGGAAGAATTCGACCTCTTGCAAAAGCCAAAAAGCTATTTAGTACGGTGGGGACTCATTCAGCCAGTTTCATGGGCGGTGGGATTCAGTTAAACATTGAAGTTATTTGGATTCCTTCAAAGCTTCTGATGAGATTCAATAAGCAATGCATTTAGCATGACATGGACAGCAGCTTCATAAACAATCCCATCATAATGCATTCCATCTACAGTACAAGATGTGCCGCAATTCCTACCCAATGATTCAACATCCAGTAATATCAAGGGCCCTCCTCCCCATTGGCGCAATAGCTTACTTTGGTAAAGCTCTGTATCATAAGCAGACAGCATAGCATCACTCATCTTCACCCTCTTCTCTTCTGTATTTAACATTGAGTTTATCAGCCTTGGCATGCCCACCCAAAAGAAGTGAGGCGACCTTATAGACACCGAACCTGACCCTCCTGTTAGGGAGGGGGAGATTGGCGCCAGAGAGACCACCAGATTCCTCAGTAATTGCAGCGAAACCCCATAATCTGATGAGTTGGTGATGTGAAGCATGTGCCACAACCCCGAACCCATCACCAAAACATCCGGGTAATTTCCATTCCGCTTCAACTCCGTCATCAATCCAGTCAAATTTGCGACATAAGGCGCCCAAATGAAATCCAATTTCATCCCAATCTGGCCCATCACAATCCGATAATCGCTGTGCCGTTTGAACAGATCTCCCTTAACCACCTCCATATCATCTGAATCCAAAACCAAACTGAGCAGCGACAGGGCCATCAGCCGCTCCTGGGAGTCTCCGGCAACCACAACCCACGAACCATTGAGCAAATCCGAAGCATCCGAGCGGCCGAGCCGCTGGAAGTCGCAGGCGAGCACTGGGGGGGAATTGACCCAAGCGTAGTCCACAGAAGAATAGTTATCGCTTTTGTGGAGGAAGGAGATGTCGTGAAGAAATGAAATACAGGAATCTCTACTGCTGGTGCGATCGACGGAAGAAGAGAGTGATGAAAGGGCGTCATAAATGGAGGGGAAGTAAGGGGTGAGGTGGACGCCAACGGCGAGGGTGATGAAGAGTGCGCCGCTGAAGAATAGCATTTTGTTGCGGCTGAGGTGCCAACCGGCCATCCCCATGGGCACGAACAGCACCACGCAGGCCGCTAAGACGCCCAATTGGACGCCTCCCACCATTATTCCCCTCTCTTTTTGAGTCAGATCTCCGACTTCTGATCACAAAATTATACCAATGTTTGTGTTCGGAGAAGGGGGAGTTTGGTTGATGACAGTAATGGCACAGCCGCTTTGGAGCTTTTGCCTTTTGCCTTGAAAACCAAGCGTTTTTCCTTTCGCTCTCTCTCTCTCACTCGAGAGTCGACACCCTTCTCGTCTCAGGAAATTCTCTCTTTTCCAATCCTCCTCACAACACGATTAATGCAATCAAGTAAATGGATAAAAAGTTTTTTAACCATTTTCATTGCTTTGTTTGGTTTCCAGGAAGCACCGAGAACAAAATAGAAAGGATCACGGTTTTCTCAAGTTATGTTTTACCATATATATTATTAGAAAAAAAAAATAAATAAAAGAAAGGAAAAAGTAGTAAGGGAATTATGACAGAATTCTAGGGTGTGATTTCTGTTAATCCACATCTCTTGTTTATAGCAGTTGAAAAAACTAGAATTAAATACAATATTTAATTCTCTACGAGGAATATAAAACTATTTGTATTGATAATTATGAGGTCATTCACAATTATCTATACATATTTGTAACACCCCTTCTTAAATGACCATCACTACCGATAAATAATTAGGTAAACTTTGATTGTTAGAACTGTTTCACTAAATAACTTATTAGTAAAACCTAATAGGATAAAATTTAGATGAAGGGAAAAAAGAGCACAACTTACTAACATTCTATGATGATATTCCCCCTCATGATAACATGGTTATATTGTCTTTAATGGTTTAGTATTAGGGATCTTTGAGTGGGTGCATTTCGATTTGATATATGAACTTCTTGAATGTTGCAGTAGGTAGGGCTTTTAATGAATAAGTTTGTTGGATTATCACTTTATCTTATTTGTTGAATTTCGACTTCACCACTCTTTCGAAGGTCGTATGTATAAAAGAACTTTAGTGAAACATGTTTTGTTTGATCACCTTTAATATATCCGCCTTAGAATTTTACAATACATGCAACATTGTCTTCATGTAATACTATTGAAGTGTCTTTGATAGAGGATAATTCATAAGACTCTTGAATATGCTTTATCATAGATCTTAACCATACACATTCACAACTGACTTCATGAATTACCAATATTTTTGAATAATTTGAGGAAGTGACTACCATTGTTTACTTAACTGATCCCCATGATATTGTAGCATTCTCACAAGTAAATACGTATCTTGTCTAAGATCAAGCTTTATGAGGATTGGAAGATATCTTGCATTTGCATACCCAATAAATTATGATTTTGATTCTTTTGAATAATATTATGTTTAAAACCATTCCAATGTCTTTTAGTTAGGGCAGAATTGTATCTTGTTAGTAAATTGACATAAAAGGCTATGTTTGGTCTAAAACAATTTGTAAAATATATCAGTACACCAATTGCACTAAGATATGGTATTTTTGGATCAAGTAATTTTTCATTTTCTTCTTTAGGACAAAACAAGTCTTTTTCACTTCAAATTAACAAACAACCACAGGGGAAATGAGTACATGCAATTTATCCATGTAAAAGCGTTTTCATACTTTCTTTGTATGTGCTAACTAATGGACAAATACGTCATTTGAATAATACTCAATTTGCAAGCCAAGACAATATCTTACTTTCCCCAAATCTTTCATTTCAATTTCCTTCTTTAAATAATCAATTTTTTTTAAGAGCTCTTTAAGAGTTGTTATAAGATCCAAATCATCCATATATATTGCAAATTTTAAGCCCAATTTTTTATTTCTTAATGAATACACATGGGAAAATTGAATTATTCACATACCATTCTTTTAAAAAATACTCACTTAAATGATTATACCACATGTCCCGATATTGCTTTAATTTATATAAAGATCATTGTAATTTGATCAAACACATGTTTCAAAGTTCTGAATTAGTTGATTCACACAATTTGAATCCTTAAGGGATTTCCATATATATGTTAGTATCTATGGATCCATATAAATAAGTTATTACATTCATAAGATGCATACCTAATCCTTGAGAGATTGTTAAACTTATTAAGTATCGAAATTTAATTATGTCCATTACGAGGGAATGCGTTTCCACATGATCTATACCAGGTCTTTGGGAGAAACCTTGAGCAATAAGTCATGTTTTATATCTTGTAATTTCATTATTTTCATTATGTTTTCACACAAAGACCCTATCCAACAGGCTTGATATTTTATGGTGTTTGAAATACAAGTCCAAATACCTCTCATTTTGCTAATGGGTTAAACTCTCTTTGGATTACTTGTTTCCATTTTGGCCAATCATTTCTCTTTTGTCATTCATCCATAGTTTGTGGTTATTGATCTTAATTATTTCTCATGACGTCCATAGTCACTTAGAAAACAAATATATTTTCAATGATAATGTTACTACAATCTTTATTTTTCCCATGTGACTCATTAAGATCTTTTCAGTTCTAGATACTGACATCTCTTTAAGAGGCCTTGATCAATTTATGTCTCTTTAGGGGCTACATGTTTATCAAGTTGGGTCTCATCATTTGTTTCTGCTAACCCTTTCATATTTGTAAGCTTTGTAAGAGTACCAAGCCTTTCATACGTTGTTTATAATGTTTTTCTTTTTCTAGGAATTGTATCATTTGAGCCAATAGGTTAGCATGCCTCAAGTGCTTCTTGGATTCACTTGCCATGACATTCTCCAATTGTCTTACAAGGACATCAATATGTGTTGGGGTATTCATAGTTGTTATATATGTGACTTCGTTACTTTCTTTATATTTATGAAGGCATCAGGTAACTGATTTACAAGCCCTTACAAATGAATAATTCTTTGAACTCCTAGTTCACATTGCCTTGTACGAGGATCAAGAAAAAGGCAAGAAGGATACATTCCACGTAATGTCTTGCCATTCTTCTATAATTGACTTGTTTCTCCCTAATGGAGGGAAAATTTCTTCATTAAAATGACAATTCATAAAGTAGGTAGTACAAACATCACTAATTAAAGGTTCAAGATAATTGATAATGAATGAAGAATTAAAACTAACATATATACCAAGTTGATATTGAGGACCTAACTTAGAATGTTGAGTTGGAGCAATGGGAACATAGACAACATAATAAAAAAATATGTAAATATGAAACATTTAATTGGTAACCTAAAACAAGTTGTAAAGGTGAAATTCATGATTAGTTATAGGATGAATCCAAATTAAAGTTGCAGCATGGAGAATAACATGTTCCCAAGCAAACAAAGACAAATTTGTTCTCAAGAGTAAGTCTTGTAATCAATTGTAAACACTTAATAAGATATTCAACTAATCCATTTTGAGTATAAGTATGAGCAACAAGATGCTCAACACTAATACCAACTGACATTCAATAATCAAGGAATGTTTAAGAGAAGAATTCACTAGCTTTATCAAGATGAATTGTCTTAATTGGATGATAAAGAAATTGTGCTTTAAGTTGAATTATTTGATCAAGTAATCTGGTGAAGTCAACATTTCTAGTTGAAAGAAGACAACCATGGGACAAATGAGTTGAGACATCAACTAAAACTATAAAATAATGAAAAAGTCCACTAGGTGGATGAATAGGCCTATAAATGTCTCATTGAATGCATTTTAGAAAGACAAATGATTTAGATATAACCTTGGCAAATGATGGTCTAATAATTAATTTACCTTGTGAGCAAGCAACACAATTGTAATCATTAGGCATTAGTTCTTTAAAGGATGCCCAAAAGAATTTTTTATGATATGATGCATCATAGAGAATCGCGAATGACCAAGGTGTTCATGCTAAAGCATAAAAGTTTTTGAGTCATAAAACTTCTAGTTCATGACAACATGTGATTCAATGGGTCTGATACTTGTCTGATATAACCCACATGAGTAAGAAGGAAGTTTTTCCAATATATGTTTTCTCCTAGAAATAGCCAAAGAAGATATTCATTACTACCATTATTTGTAGTTACAATATGATATCCATTTTGATGAATATCCTTAAAACTAAGAGGATTTTGGTTGGAATTAGCATAATAAAGAGCATCATTGATGTAGATTTTAGTTCCACTAGGCAAAACAATAGTTACTCTTCTGAATCCTAGAATCAAGTCAATAAGACCTAAAATGATATTAACATTAGACTTAGCTAATGTTAAGTTAGAAAAATATTTTTTATCATGAAGGATTATGTGTTATGGCACAATGTGCTAGACATGCATTTACATTGGATGTCTTGTGATTTATCAATGCATGAGAAGGATTTGTATATCTTCAAATATAAATAATGAAAATAATTTAGATATGAAATGATCATATATAAAAATAAAATATAAAATAAATAGTAAACAATGTATATTATAAATAATATGTTCAAAAGAGGATAACACAGTAAAACAATTAGCAAAGAATTAAATAAGAACCTAACATTTAATCATTACAAACATTTTCATCACCAATTAGATGGTTAATTTTTCTACTAGGATTCTTAAAGAAGTCTAAATGAGTTAAGTTCGCTAAGTTATCACCCTCGTTAAAGTTCATTTTAACCTCATTTCCTTTTGCTTTTATCAAGACTTGATAAAGATTAAGGAAATTTTTTGAAGTACGATGGCTATATGACCAATGTCCTTTCATATCACATTTATAGCATTCATTCACATGAGTATCTTTACTTTGTGGTTCTACCCCCTTTTTAGGTCATGCCTTTGAATTATTCCACTTTTGATGGTTTGAATTATTTTTTCTACTCTAAGAATGACTATAACCACCATGGTGCCAAGAATTGTGTCTACCACGATCACCATCGCAACCACATCCTTGACCTCAATCTTGCCCATATCCATGTCCACATCCAAGTCCTAGAGCTTAGACAAATGTGGCATTGACTTTAGGCAATGACATTGATCTAGTAGGATAAGATTGATGATTTTTTTTAGTAAAAGCTTGTTATTTTGTTCATCCACAAGATGACATGAAATCAATTTAGAATATTAGGTGAAATGATGCTCTCGATATTGTTACTGTAAGAGCACATATCATAAATGTATTTTCAAGCATATATTCTTCAATGACTTTTTCTCCACAAAACTTTAATTGTGAGCTAATTTTGAATAAAACCTAGTTATAGTCACTCACAAACTTGAAATCTTATAATCTCAAGTGCATCTAATCATAGTGTGCTTTTGGAAGGATTATAGTCTTTTAGTGGTCATATTATTCCTTTATATTATTTCAAAGGATATGAAAGGATCATTGATCGTAAGGTATTCACCTTTTAATCCATCATCAATGTGATGACGAAGGAATATTAAAGCTTTAATGCAATCCTATGAGGATGTGTCATTTCCTTATTTAATGGCCTTTCCAAAATTCATTACATCTAGGTGAATGCATCTAGAACCTAAGATATTAAAGCTTTTAATCCATCATCAATGTGATGACAAAGGAATATTAAAGCTTTGATGCAATCTTGTGAGGATATATCATTTCCTTCTTTAATGGTCTTTCTAAGATTCATTACATTTATATGAATTTCAACATTCAAAACCCAAAATAAGTGGTTTTTGCCTGAAATAATGAGAGCAATAAACTTAAGCTTTGTAAGGTTTGACATTATCTAAAAACTATATATGAAATAATTTAATTGGAAAATATTTCAATTTTATCAAAATAAATAATAAATAATTTATAAAATAATTTAACAATATTTCATCAAGTAAATAATATTTAACCAATAAAAATATAATGATTTAAGATTTTGCTATATTTTATTGTCAGTTATAAATATGGTAAAAAGAAATGCATGAATAGTAGGTAGTATTGATGAAATAGAAATTAAGAACCAATAGTTTTCTTAACTTTTGGCTATGGATAATTTGTTGTAACAAAAATGAGTAAATTTGTACATTATTTCAAGTTATGAACTATTCATTGTGTAGCTTTTAACTAAACAATTTTGTTTTGTATAACTTCCAATCATAAAATATAATTAAAAGGAATTAAGAATTACATGTATAACTTCTAGCTATGTTTTTGTAACTTTGTAATTTCCCATATGACTTCTGGTTATAAGGATTTTACATGTTTTTCATAACTTCTAGTTATGATTTTTTTTTTCATAATTTCTGGTTAGGAAATTTTTTTTTTTTGCATATGTTTATCTATTTAAATAAGATAAATGAAATAGAAATAAAAGTTTATTTTTATCATATATAAATGAAATAGTGAGTAAAAATGTAATTTTATCATATAACTTCTACGTAATATAGAAGAGATTTTCTAATAAGCGTTTCAATCTTTCACGAACACTCTTCTTAGAGTTTAAATCTTCTATGAACTTTCTTCTATAAGAGTTTTCTTTAGCAGAAACTCTTCATAGTGATAATGTATTAGAAAAGAAGAAGTAGAAGAAAAGTTATGAAAGAACTTTAAGGTGTGAATCTCATTTATTTAGGTTTCCTATTTATAAGAGTTGGAAAAATTAGAATTAAAAATAATATTTAATTCTTTACAAGGAATATCAAAAGTCTTTATGGATAACTGTGAGGTCATTCACAATTATCTCTACATGTTTATATATATATATATATAAGAAAAGTTATGAAAGAACTTGAAGGTGTGATTCTCATTGATTTAGGTTTCCTATTTATAAGAGTTGGAAAAATTAGAATTAAATATAATATTTAATTCTTTAAAAGGAATATCAAAAGTCTTTATGGATAACTATGAGGTCATTCACAATTATCTCTACATGTTTATATATATATATATACCAAGGACACCCAGGACGGGGTAATATGCAATGAAAACATAAATTATGCTAAAACTCAAAATCAAATAAGAGAAATCGAAAAGAAAACACAAAGATATTTAACAAAGAAATTTAAAGAAAAGGAACTTAAAAATTGTATTACATAAACTTGAAAATTATATAACTTAAACACATACTTATAAGGAGAAACGATAGCTTATAATGGAAATTATAGGAAAGCTTTTAAGAAAGCTTTGGCTTGGGAGGCTTACATCTTGAGAGAGAAAAAAAGAGCTTAAGGTGGAAATGGAAAATGAATGATGCTTACAAATGAGGAACGAGCCTCCTCAAATAGAAAAAACAAAAATTTGAAACAATACTATAGACCCTCCATTTTGTCCCTTTAGCACTTGTCTCTAAGTTCACTTCCAGTGCTCCATAGTAGCTCCTTGGTGACCAATTACTACTCATACCACTTACCTTTTTTTAGCCACCTTGGAGACTTTGGTTGAGGGATTTATTTAACCCTCATTGTGATTCTTGGCAGCCCTAATTTAGACTTAGGTTTTTTTTTCCTTCCTTTTTAGGGTAGCTTTTAGGTGCACTTTTAGGATTGCACACTTAGGCATGTTTAGGTCACTTAGGCCCACTTAGGCACATTTGACCCATTAGACATTTTTAGCATGACTTGTATGACTTGCATGGTTACATGGCTTGTGCGGCTCAATTTTTTATTTATCTATTTTATTTATATATTTATTTATTTATTTTTTTCAATTATTTAATGATAAATTTCATGCTTTTGCAAGGAAACTTACCATTGGAGTTTAAGGAAAGTGGGACTCTCCTTGGAAGGTTTTGAGGGGAGTTTGAAATTTGAAGGATTGTTTTTGGATAGGAAGATGGGGAAAAGAAGGAAAAAACAGGAGACCATTTATTGGAGAATGGATTCATGAAAAGAGGAGGAAAAAAATTCTTTGAGAGATGATGTCATTAATGGAATTATGTGGGCTGGCATAGAGAGAGAGAGAGAGTGAGAGAGAGATCAGAGGGGTTTTTGGTTTTTGGTGAGAGAAAGGCTTGGGGCAGGAAAAAACGAGAGGAAAAAGCTAAGGGAGGAACATCTCCATAGCACACAAGACTGGAAGAGGGCCATATGGATGGGCTGTAGAGGAAGACATGGGGGGCTTTGGCTGGTGGCGGAGGAAAGATGAGTGCTTGAAGACGAGCACATCTTGCACGGGGAAGAAATTTCTAGGTATATTATTGCTCTGTTTTCTTTTTCATCTTCTCTTGGCATTCACTCCAAAAATAAATCTGGATACGATTTGATTTATGCCATTGATCATGGAGCCCATTGATTTCAGCATGAAATAAGTTCCCACATATTGAGTCTTCTGTTTGTTTGTTTGTTATTTTGAATGTACTCTGTTTGGGGTCGTTCATCTTTGTATTTGGTACCTCAATCCTTGTCTTTGTTTCTAAGTCACATCTTTGGGGTTTGCTCTGAATGTCTCGTTTGTGCTTGGGTATGCCTGAGGAAAGAGGCTACGTGTTTCAATTTACTGCTAAAGACTTTAAGTTTATGGAGAATTATTTGTATCCTGTAATTTGGAGTATTAGAGCATATTGGCATTTCTGTAATAAAGGCGGGTAGCACCCCTAATTATTACCCTTTGGTTGTTATTACTCTTTCTCTATTTTTTTTTTTTTTTTATCTGAGATGAGAGTCAGTTACGGTTGGTTACTCTAGCTCCCATATAAAAACTAGCCTTTTTGGCTTTATTCTGAAGAAATGCAGAGAATAAAAAGAATCAGAACATTCACTTTGTTTTCTCTCTCTTTCCTTTCTTTTTGGTTAAACCAGTAATATGGTATCAGAGCAATTCCTTCTGCTCATTCTCTGATATTTTCTTTGATGGCTCGGGGTAATAAACCAAATCAACGAGCTGTGATTGGATCATCTGAAGTGTCAGCAATGGAGGATGTGAGTAGCCCTTTTTTTCTTCACAGTGGTGATCATCTCGAACTCATCCTTGTCTCACACAACTTAATTGGGAGTAATTTCAACACATGGAGTGGAGCTGTGGCCATGACATTAACAACGAAGAACAAGATCGACTTCGTTGATGGAACCATTCCTCATGTAGCTCAAATTGATTTCCTCTTTAACGCTTGGAATCACTGCAACAACATGGTGACCTCGTGGATTATCAACTCTGTTTCAAAGGATATTGCAGATAACTTGATGTATATTGCTACAACAGCTGAGATTTGGATCGATCTACGCGATCGTTTTCTACACAGCAATGCTCCTCGGGTTTTTTAGCTCAAGATACATCTTACAACGCTTCAGCACGGATCTCTTGACATTAACACTTATTACACCAGATTCAAGGTTCTTTGGGAAGAACTCAAGAATTTTCAGTCATTACTGGCTTGTCATTGTGGAGGTTTACAAGCATGGTTAGAATATCAGCAGCAAGAGATTTAGTTTTTAATGTGCTTAAATGATTCTTATGCCCAGACGAGGGGTAAAATTTTAATGATGGAGCCTTTTCCACCTCTGTCAAAGGTTTTTGCATTGGTTATCAAGGAAGAATGACAACGATCTATCAACAATGGAATTTCATCTTTGTCGGAGCCTTTTCATTTGGGTAATACAGGTTTTGCTTCGGTTAATGCTCATACTGGGAATTCAGCTTTGAAAGAAAAATGTGAGCGACCTTAATCTAGCCATTGTGGACTACAGGGTCATACCATTGATTGTTGTTACAAATTGCATGGATACCCACCTGGGTACAAGCCCAAATCCAAGACTCAATTGGGCCAGACCTAAGCTAATCAGGCCACTTCTGTTGTGTCTGAGGATTTAGGAACCACAAATATGACGCTCAACAATCTTTTCCCTAGCTAGTGCCAGCAACTAATTGCCCTTCTGAGTTCACAACTACAACACAACTCACCTGCAATTGTTAAATCGCAGCAATAGGATGGTCCCTCAGTTTCTAGCTTTAGTGGTAAATTGACTTTCTCTTCTTCTTATAATTCATTCCCTTATAATTCCTGGGTTTTGGATATTGGGGCAACACACCATGTCTGTTGCTCCCTTAATTTGTTCAAGAATTCTTTCCCGTCTTTCAATTCAAGCATTACTCTTCTCACTAGTGAATTTGTTACTATTACTCGTATAGGATTAGTCGAGTTATTTAATCATTTCACTCTTGAAAATGTCCTGTATGTTCCACAATTTCGATTCAACCTCATTTCGATTAGTGCTCTCACTCAATCTCATTGTTGCTCTGTCAAATTTGAGTATGAATCAAGTTTTATTCAGGACCGTATGCAGGGGCAGATGATTGGGATGGGTAGGTGCAATGAGAATCTCTATGTTTTGGATCCAACCAATCTTTTTCCTACACTTGCTCGCACATCAGGTCTTTGTAATAATGTTTCTAAGACTGATCATGAACTTTGGCATACTCGTTTAGGTCACCCTTCCTATGTAAGACTTAATCTGTTGAAAAATATATTGAACTTCAAGGATATTGTTGATCGTTCACCTCATTGTTTTATTTGTCATTTGGCTAAGCAAAAGTGGTAGCCCTTTCCCATTTTCAATTTTGTTTCACAATGTTCCTTTGATTTGTTGCATATAGACATATGAGGTGCTTTTCATTTACCAACACATGATGGTTTTCGATATTTCCTAACAATTGTGGATGATTATTCTCGCTTTACTTGGGTGTACTTGTTGAAATCAAAATCTGATGTCAATAGTATTTTTCCTGCCTTTTGTACTCTCATTCACACACAATTTGGGGCCAACATTAAATCAGTTCGTAGTGATAATGCACCCGAACTTGCTCTTTCGAATTACTTTTGTAAAAAGTGGATTTTTCCATTTTACTCATGTGTTGACACTCCTCAACAAAATTTTGTGGTAGAGCGTAAGCATCAACACCCTTTGAATGTGGCCCGAGCATTACTGTTTCAATCCAATATTCCTCTAGCTTACTAGGGTGATTGCATTTTAACTGCTGCTTATCTCATAAATAAAATTACATCTCCCATTCTTTCTAATAAAATCCCATTTGAAATTTTGTACAATAGAGTCCCCTCATATAGTCATCTCCGTGTCATTGGATGTCTATGTTATGGTTCTACACTAGCATGTCATCGTACCAAACTCTCACCTAGAGCCATTCCTTTAATATTTCTTGGGTATCCACTAGGTTACAAAGGTTATAAATTGTTGAATCTTTCCATTAATGTCATATATATTACTCGGGATGTTGTTTTTCATGAAACATTGTTTCCTTTTCAATCCAACGACTTGTCTTCCATTTATGATTTTCTTTCTGACAGTGTCCTTCCATCATCCCATGCCAGTACCTTTCGTTCACCTTTTCCTTCTTTTATTGATTCTAATCCAACCACTTCCACTAAGTCCCCTGTTTCTTCCACTTCTCAGCAAACTCGTGTAACTAGACCACCAACTTATCTTCAAGACTACCACTATTATTCCGCCACACTTGCTTCCACAACTATCTTATATCCATTCTCTAGTGTTCTCGGTTATGACAAACTTTCCCCTGCACATTGTGCTCTCGTCCATGCCATTTCTTTTCATGTTAAGCCAACTTCTTACAATTAAGCTACTATGATTTTGGAATGGTAGTAGGCTATGAGAGCTGAACTCCATGCTCTTGAGGAGAATGGTACTTGGTCCTTAACAACTTTGCCTCATGGCAAACGGGCCGTGGGATGTAAATGGGTGTACAAGCTCAAGTTTCAAGTTGACGGGTCTCTTGAGCGGCATAAAGCTCGCCTAGTTGCCAAAGGGTACACTCAACAAGAAGGTGTGGATTACCTTGTGAGCAAGCAAAATTGGTAATAGTTAAACTTTTATTGGCTTTAGCTGCTATCCACGACTGGTTTCTTGTTCAATTAGATGTCAATAATGCTTTCCTTCATGGTGATTTAACTGAAGAAGTTTACATGAGCTTGCCTCAAGGGTATCCACATGAGAGGAAGACACTACCATCTAACACTGTTTACAGATTACACAAATCAATTTATGGCCTAAAGCAAGCTTCAAGGCAATGGTTTGCTAATTTTTTTGGTGTTTTATTGCACAAAGGATTTACTCAATCAACCTTAGATCATTCATTGTTTACCAAGTGTAGTGGTGAGTCATTCCTTGCATTGCTAGTGTATGTTGATGACATTGTCATTGCCGGCAATGATTACAGAACTATTGAAAAGCTGAAGACCTTCTTTGATAGTCATTTTAAGCTGAAGGATCTTAGACAACTCAAATACTTCCTCGGTCTTGAAGTTTCCAGGTCGCGAAAGGGTATCTCTGTTAGCCAAAGACACTATGCACTTTAATTATTATTAGATTTTGGTTTTTTAGGTTGTAAACCTGCAGCACGCCCATGGAGGCTAACATTAATCTCTCACAAGATGATGGAGAGTTATTGGAGGACCCCAGCTTGTATAGACGTCTAATTGGGAAGCTCTTATATCTTACAATCACACGACTAGATTTGGCTTACTTAGTGAATCGTCTCAGTCAACACTTGGCTAACCTTAGATCAACTCATCTGCAAGGAGTTCATTGAATTCTACAATATATCAAGGGTACAGTAGGGCAAGGTCTTTACTTTTGTACTACATCATCAGTTCATCTTAAGGCTTTTGCTGATTCAGATTGGGGAGCTTGCAAAGTTACGAGGAAATCCATTAATGGTTTTTGTGTCTTCCTTTGGGACTCCTTAATCTCATGGAAATCTAAGAAACAAAGCACTGTTTCTCGATCCTCAGCTGAGGCAGAATACTGAGCAATGGCCAACGTGACTTGTGAGCTGATTTGGTTGACTGCTCTTCTTTGTGATTTTGGGATTCAAAGCAAAGAACCTGCTACACTGTTTTATGACAATGAAGCGGCTCTTCATATTGCGGCTAATCCTGTTTTCCACGAAAGGACGAAGCACATTGAAATTGATTGTCACCTTGTCCAAGAGAAGATACAAGTAGGTTGTCTCAAAACAATGCACGTGTCCTCACAGCATCCGCTTGTCGACCTGTTCACCAAGGCTCTGTTTCTAGCTCAGTTCAAATATCTTCTCAGCAAGATGGGAATTCATAATCTTCATTCTCCATCTTGGGAGTATTAGAGCATATTGGCATTTCTGTAATAAAGGCTGGTAGTACCCCTGATTATCACCCTTTGGTTGTTATTACCCTTTCTCTGTTTTTTTTATCTGAGCTGAGAGTCGGTTACGGTTGGTTACTCTAGCTCCCATATAAAAACTAGCTTTTTGGGCTTTATTATGAAGAAATGCAGAGAATAAAAAGAATCAGAACATTCACTCTGTTTTCTCTCCCTTTCTTTTTGGTAAAACCAGTAATATGGAGCTGCGATCGCTGCTCTCAAGTGACTCAAATATGGGATTCTGGTCTGAATTATGAACGTGTGAAAGTCCGAGTTATGCGGTACTTGGTGTTCAGAAGCATATAGGAGGAAGATGAATATTTAGGCACACATGTCAGGACAGATGTCATGGCAGGTACCTAATCAAGCTGGAAGTCAGTTGCCGGGATTGCCACAGCAAAATGGAAGTTCTCTCCCTTCCCAGATTCAAAATCTAGGTGCTCATCGTAATACAGGCAATATGGAGCCCGACATTGCGAGAGCACGGAAAAGCATGCAAGTCAAAATCTATGAATAATATTACACAGCGACAGTCATCTCCTCACGATCTTCAATCGAAGAGGGTGGAAAATATTGTTAGACGCTTAGACGATATTTTATTCAGGAGTGTTGCCACAAAGGAGGACTATGCTAATCCAGATACCTTGGAGAGCCGTTTACATGGTTTAATTAAAGGCCTGCTTCTGAGTAATCACAACCAACAATTTCCACAAGCAGTTAATTCTTCCTCTGCTATTAATACAATGATACCAACACCTGGTATGTCACAGAGTGGGAGCTCAAATTTAATGGTTACATCTTCAGTAGATACTTCCATAATTGCTGTTAGTGCATGTAATAGCATAGCACACACAATTGCCAACACTGGGAGTCTGTTCCCACATGGCAGTGGGTCCTCAGTTGGCATACATAGCAGTTGTTAGTGCATGTAATAGCATAGCACCCACAATTGCCAACACTGGGAGTCTGTTCCCACCTGGCAGTGGGTCCTCAGTTGGCATACATAGCAGTTCATTCAATTCATGTGATGGATCCCTTTGTAATGGATATCAGCAATCAACATCCAGTTTTTTCCATTGGCTCTGGTGGAAACAACATGATGTCTTCAATGAGTGGGCAAAGAATCACAAGCTAAATGATTACTGCGCTTGGATTTAATAGTAATAATAATCAATCTTTCATGAATTCAGAATCTTCCAATAATGGGGATGGGTTTTCGAGTGTTCACTCCGCAATGATGGCGCTCCCCGAGTTTTCTGCATTGGAATTGCCGACACGAAGCTGGGGGAGATCCGATTCTTGGCCGAGTCTGTTCGATCCAATTTGAACAATATCTCTAACACTTATTCTACTACCAAGGTACAAGTGACAGTTGTTGATGTATCTACCCACCAAAACGAGATTGACAGTGTGGGAGATTTTATATTTGTACCCAGAAAGGATATCCTCTCTTGCTATTTTGGGTCTATGGAACAAACAACTGGCCCACTGCCAGAAGACAGAGGCAAAGCTGTTGGCATAATGAGCAAAGCAAAGCTCATGAGGATCGTGTTCTTGCTGGACCAATTGGTATTGGAGGAAGTGGAGGCACACCTATTATATCATCTGCTTTTAAATCTGTTCTCATTGGAATGACCAAGATTATTGTATCAACTGTAGCTAGTGGTCTAACTGAACCTTATGTTGGCACCTCAGACTTAATCTTATTTCCATCAGTAGTGGATGTATGTGGGATTAACAATATAAGTAAGGTTGTTTTATCAAATGCTGGTGCTGCTTTTGCTGGAATGGTGGGAAGGCTCCAAGCGTCCAGAGATTCTTTAAGTAATAATGAAAAGTTTACTGTTTGCGTAACCATGTTTGAAGTTACAACTCCATGTGTAAATGCTGTCAAAGAAAGATTGGTTAAAGAAGGATATGAGACTTTGGTTTTCCATGCCACTGGAACAGGTGGAAGGGCTATGGAGGATCTGGTCAGAGGGGGATTTATACAGGGTGTTTTGGACATCACAACAACAGAGGTAGATTATGTAGTTGGAGGTGTTATGGCTTCTGACAGTTCCCGCTTTGACGCCATGATAGAGAAGAAGATCCCTTTAGTTGTGAGTATGGGAGCATTGGATATGGTGAATTTTGGAGCCAAGAATACCATAGCTTCTCATTTACTGAAAAGAAATATTCATGTACATAATGAGCAGAAAGGTATCTCTGCTTTGGATGCACCAGGGAAGGCCTTTTATGATCCTGAGGCTACCGTTACTCTAATAAATGAACTACAGAAGCTTATTCAGACAAATGAAGATTGGCAGGTAGAGGTGTATCCTTACCATATTAATAACCCCGAGTTTGCAAACACATCGGTTGATTCATTTCTGGAGATCAAAAAAAGGCATTCCGAAGATGCTGATCCTCATAAAACTGCTACCCATTGAAAAATATATGGAAGTTTCGACACACAGGGAGGGATTGCGAGGAGACTTTGCTATTTTCACCATGACTGCTACCCCACGAATGTCCCACGGTGATTTGGCGTTAAGCAGCATATTGTTTAGCGAAAGTATGGATTCTCATTGGTGTAATTTGGATTCAAATTTCAAGCAAAATTGAACAAAATTTCACTCGCATAAAAAATCCTAGAACAGAAACAGGAAGGAGCATACAGAGCAAGCCAAGGATGAGATCGTTATATGAAAGTACAAAGCAGAGAGAACCCATGAAGATGATACCAAAAACGCAAGCTTAGTGCCTAAGCCTGCTGAGAATCTAATAAAGAAAATTGCAGTTTTTGAAGCTGGAAGTGTCTACTTGGGATAATATCTCCTCTCATTGCAGCTGAGGAGCAGAAGATACTATACGAGAATTCTGCAGGTTTCAAGTGGCAGATGGGGTCATCTTTGTACCGCTCAGGGATGCACATGCGGATTCATTTTGGACCTCTTTCTAGTGTATCGAAACTAAAGCTAACCTAATTAGAGATAGCAAGCTACGAAGGCCACTAAATGGGATTGCAAAGGAGGTTCTGGGTGATTCCGGAAAGCCTAAAATCGAGGCCACAAGATTCAGAGGAGGGGGATACAGAAGCAGACTCATTGAATATCTGATTGATATGAAGAATAAAAAGAAAAAAAAGAAAAATTCTCTAGAAAGCCTAGGTGAATTGTCAAAACAAATCTTAGACGATGCCGAAAAATTGCTGTGGAAGGTTGTAGGTTGGGGACTGTCAGATGAAGCTGGTATACTCAAACTACAGTGTCTTTGGGAATAAAAGAATTCAAATGTGAGGTTGAATTCATCAATAGTATGTGTTACGTTACAGAAGCTACTGGATATTTTCCAAATCTTCATGTGGAACATCTCAATCAAGTGGGAGCGAAATTATGGACTGTTTCAATTAGGGATATAATGATCTTGCACTCTGAAAGTGGCCATTCACAATTTATGCTCTGCTATCAGATAACCCATCATTTTGAGACCAATGGAGTGACGCTTCCCAGCGCATGTTTATGTTCTAAACCTTTTGATCGATGCATTCTACCAGCAGATAAAGTCTTAAATCTCGAGGAACCCTTTTCTGTGGACTGTACCTGTTACTGGAAGGTTCCTAGGATTTGTCCTCTCCTCAGATTCACGGGTATGACTCTCGAGATGCTCCATTAGAGGATAGGTAATCCTATGACAGCAACTTTCTGTCAACTCCACTGTCATGTAGATTCTTCGGTGAAGACTCAGTTTCTGATGAAAGAATGGAGTTTCTGGCATCCACCTATACATCGAATGCAGAAACAATATTTACTCCTCTCATAGGAACAAACAGTTTTCGGTGCAAACCAAGCGATCAAGATGATACAGGCTGTAAGAATTGTCCAGAGGCATTGCAAATGGTTAGGCCAGATGACGAAGCTCTTCTCCAAAAGCTGAGGCAAATGCCATTGAAAATGAGAAAATTATTCTCCAAAAGTGGGCAACCCTGATCAAGAGTCCCAGTTTCCCAGGGTGTGGTGGGATTGGCAGTTGATGTGCAGTCATCTTATAGTGTATTCACGGGCACTATTCCTCAGACTTCCCAAGAAGAGGCTGTCCAGCAGTATACAGTGCCAACCTAGTGCCAAGTTAAAATCGGATACCTTAGTGAATAGACCAATTAATTGTGATGTCCCTCTATTTGGAGGTGTGCCTTTACAAACATCAGAACGCCTGGTTCAGGAATCCCCAAGAGACTATTCTGGATCAGCTGGATCCAGAGGATTCAAATCTTCTCATACCAAGGCGATTGGCTATGGCAGAAGTCGTACATCATCTTCTGATCGAATTGGTGATGAAATTTGGGAGAAGGACAATAATAAAGTTAAGGACCTTGAAGCAGTTCAGATGTTGCAGGACATTTTTCTCAAAGCAAATAGCAGGGAACTGCAGGCAGAAGTATTAAATAGGATGTTTATGATTTTCTCAGGTCATCTTGAAAACTACAAACTGTGTCAACAGCTAAGGACTGTGCCACTCCCTATCTTAAATATGGATGGTTTTCCTCCATCTTTACAAGAGATCATCTTGAAAATTCTTGAATATGTTGTGACTGTTGTGAACTGCATTCCTGAGCAAGAATTGCCTTCACTGTGCTGTTTGTTACAGTAGCCAGTCGTGCCTGAATTAAAGCACGCCATTCTTTCTTTTTTTATAAAACTCCTATTGACTGAGGGTTAATTTATGATTCTGGGCAATTTGATACACCTGAAGAATGAGAAGTTATTTGGGAAACTGAACATCTGGAGATCAATAAAGATACGAGTACTCAGTTAAAAAAATTGTTCGTTAACAAGTTGACGATAGAAGCAGAACTCGGATGTTAATATAAGAGAAATTGCTTATACACATTTCCAGATCAGATGATAAGTTGAAATTGCTCTTACGCCAGCATTTCACTTTTCTGCCATTGTGAGGCACTGTCCGAATGACGACAGTGGTTCCACTTCCTCCAATGTGGTAAATCCAAACGACCTCTCATCATTCTCTGAACCTGAATCAGAAGAAATATTGGAAGACTTCAGTTGGGGTGCACCAAGTTCTGGCTTGAGTTGTGATGGCAGTAGTATCAAAACAGAAACTTTAGGGAAAGATGGCAGTGAAATTCATTTCTTCACAGTTGCTTTGAGTGAATTGAGTTTGCTGACAGTGACAACTGATGTCAGTATGCAGAATTCCATTTCAGCAATCTACAGAAGCATCCTCAGGCAACCCTAGCAATTCAGTCTCAAAAGCAGCCCAGACACTAATCCAGCTTGGCCAGCTTGGCATCCCTTCTCTGTTTGCTTCTTTGATTTGAGAATCTCTTGTTTTGAATAGAATTTTCAAATCATTTTTCAACTAAACATTTCCATCTTTTTAAACTCCATTCTTAGACTTGTTAGGCACTAAAATCTTTATTTTTAACAAACCTTTTATTGCCATCTTCTTTCTGGCATGCATTTTCACCATCTTCAACTATTTTCTCGATTTTTCACAAGCATGAGCAAACTTCATGATTCCAAACAATGGAATTCATAGAATCAACTCATGCAAAAGCAATTAGGGCTTTGGTGGGGGCCCAATATTCATGATATTTTCCTCAATTTTATTTGTTTGATATTTTATTGTTTGCATTTCCTCTTTATGGCATAAGAGATTATTTTACACCTGTTATTGAGCTAACCTTGTTCCCCATTTTAGCGCTCAACTTGTTGGCCAGGTATGCTCTCTACCACCACACTTTCAAAAATTTCAAGAATGTGAATGTCATTGCCCTTGTTTGGTGTCATGCTTGATTATCTTGATATTTATTTGATTGTTTGATCATCTTTGATAAAAATGCAATTTATGTGTCATATTTCCAAACTAACCTTTAATGCCATTAGATGGAGCTTAAGAAGCGGTTCAGGTACGCACCCTAACTCTCCTTTATTGTGATTTGATCTTGTTTGGCATGTTTTTTTTTTCTTTTTTATTTATTAAATCACCTAGCTTACCTAGGTATCTACAATCAACCAATTAATTGCCCCATTTCCCTCGACTTAGTTAGTAGAGACCTCTTTAGGGCTTAGAGGTGTGTTACCTCTTTGAGGTACTTTCCTAATAAGTAACCTGACCATCGAGCCTAGATTTGATTTTTCAAAGACACGTTTTTCCAAAAACTATGGAGTCATTTTTTTTAGGGTTTTATTTATTGCTTTATTTTCCTTTTTAAAATAAAATAAAATAAGTGGCGACTCCGACTTTTTCCAAAACTAATTTTTCACCAAATAAAAAAGAGAGTCTCGCTGATTGAGTGAGAATGCACGTGAAAAATGTGGGTCCACAAGTACAAAGCAGGTGATAGGTCACTATGGACTTTTGACTTTAATTGTGAATAATGAATAGTAAAATGACTTTTATTGTAGCACTTTTGACTTTTGATGTCTGAATCTTATTTTTGGTGGATTACTGTGTGCTATATGATTGCCTGGAGACTTGAACTATAGCTTTACTTGTGGGGAACAAGCTTACTTTCAGTGTTGAATTATCTTAAAGTTGTCGGTGGAGAATCCAAATGCCAACAACATGCTTAAACGACTTAGCTATCTTAATATCTTCAAATGGTGAAGAAAATGCTTATTTTGATTTCCAAATGGGAGGAAGGATGCCTTCGTAGTCATTACCATTATCCGGAAGATAGTTTGAGGTAGAATCATTTTATTCAGCGTAAGAGTCTTCTTGAGAAAAACTTGAGTTGCTTTTGTCAAGGATTTTCTAGAATTCCTAAGGAGTTTTAGCTATAGCAAGCATGGCTTGAAGTTATTGTTTCTTAAGAAGGAATTGGGACATGTCATCAGAGGTTGAAGCTTGTTATGGATGCTTAAGAAAATATTGCTTAACGGCATGCACAAAGGCATCATTTTTTAAAGCATCCCACCATTTAGTCTTAAAGGTCCTTCCAAGGGTTGGAAAGACTGCTGATTCATCTGCAATAATGATATAATCCCATTAGACTATCCAAGTAAGACCAAATTTACTAAAAAAGAATAGCAATGAGGGAAAACCCGAAAATTCTCTTAGGGTAACAAATGAACTTTTGAATAGCTCAAAGCCATCCAAGATGGGTTTTGGGAGGATCTTAATAGTTGGACCAAAATAAGTCCACTAATTGTGGAACCAAAAGGGGAAGGAAAGTAGCTAATGTTGGACGGGAAATAGAACATCCATGAATGATGGAAGTCCGTGTTTTGGATAAGAAAAACATTAAACTAGGGTCTCTAGTAATCCCGATAGTTGAAAAATCTTGGTTTTGAAGGCTTAGAGAATTCTCTTGAAAAATTTGGGTTCCCACCTCGTTGCTTAACTGTGAGAATTTGGAAGATATGACAAGTATAAAATGCTAAATCCAAGTTGCTATACTTATCAACATTATGCTTAATTTTAATTGAACCAGTATCCACAAGGATATGTTCATAAAAATATCTTGATTTCAAAATATCACCAGAGGGATAATGAAAGTTTTCATGAAAAACTTTTGTAGCTATCTCCCTGGGGTTTTCATTAAAAAAAAAAAAGTCTCTCAATAACCATAATAGGTTGATTGAGATCCTTTTGCCAATAATGTGATTTTGAAGAAAGAGGTGTGGGGTTGGAAACCACCACAATCTCTGTTTGTTTGAAAAAGTTGAGCTTGATGCTAATTCATTTTGAGATGGATTAGCCTTAGTAACTTGCTTAAAGGTCTGAGACCTTGTAATAGCTAGAAATTGTGTAGCCTTGATTGGTTTAGAAGGATTTGAAGGTTCACAGTACAAAGACAACATCTTGTTAGGTATAGGGCTAGAAGGAGAGAGAATGAAAGAAGAATGAAAACTTGCTTCTTCCTTTTTGCAATTCAACTTTCTAACTCCAAAGCATTTCATGGGGAGAAAGAGCTTGACTGGTTTTAGAAGACTGGGACTTTGGTGGTTTATTAGTGGTCTTAGGAGGTTGGGTAGCCTTTTTAGGGGCCATGATCCCATGAATCCTGCAAAATCCACGAGTTAAGAAATCAGGGATTGAGTTATTTTCTCCTTTAATATTCTCAATTTGAAAATCAAAATTACTTAAAATAGTTTGTCATCTTGCAAAAATATGCTTAGAAGTTATATTCTTAACATTTTTTTTTGTAAAACTGATTTTACAGATTTGCAATCAACTCTCAATAAAAACTCTTGATTCAAAATATCATCTTAAAATTTTGAAATGCATAAAATAATGCTTAAAATCTCCTTATTGATGGTGTTGTAGTTGAGTTGGGCATTATTCTAGGTTCCTAAAGTAAACCTAACCAATTTCTTTTGGTTACCATTATTTTGCTTAAGGATCCCACCATAACCTATATCTGAAGCATTAGTCTCAACAATCTTAAAGGTTTCAAGGTCAACTAGGGCTAGACATGGTAAAGTCTTGACTTTAGACTTAATAGTCTGGACGAACTTATTAAGATCTTTCCAATGTTCTTCTACGGATGTAGAATAAACTAAAACATCATCAATGTAGACAATGGTGGAATTTGAAAACTGGTTAAAGACTCATTCATTATGTTCTAGAATTCTGAAAGGGCATTCTTAAGACCAAAGGGCATTATGGTCCATCCATAATATCCAAAGGGTACCACAAAGGTTGTCTTATGGCTGTGTTTTTCTGCAATTTGGATTTGCCAAAATCTTGATTTTATATCAAACTTAGAAAAAACATTAAACTTAACTAACCTTTGGAGAAGGTCTTTCTTATTTGGAATAGGATACCTAATCCATCTTAATGCATCTTTAAGAGGCTTGTAGTTGATGACTAGTCTAGGTGTTCCTCTTTCTAATTCAACTTGTTTCTAAACATAGAAGGTTGAACAACTCCAAAGGGACTTAGACTTTCTTATCAACTTCTTATCAAGAAAATCTTGGATCTCCTTTTCACAATAGCTTAATAATTCCTTATTCATCTAGATAGGTCTAGCTTTAGTGGGAATATATTTCTCACTAAAATCTGGTTTACAAGGTAACTCTACCTCATGTTACTTCTAGTGCCAAAACACATTAGGAATATTAGAGCAAACTTCTCCAACAATATTATTCTTAAATCTTTCTACTGCATCTTGAGTTTTCTTAACTTTTAATTGTTCTTCAATTATTATAAGATTTATTTCTTGTCTTAAAAGGTTAACTTGATTTTCCTTAGCCTTAATCACTTGATCCCTTAAAGTATTTATATTACTTTCATCATGTGGATTAGTGAATTGAAATAGATATTCCTTATCTAAGAGTGTTGTTCTTAGACCTTAGTCATGTACTCTAATAGGGTAGATAGAGTTTAAAAAGGGTACTCCTAGAAGAACCTTTTCCTTTAGGTCTCTAACTAGGATGAAGGATTGCTTAATACAAATGCCTTGGTTACAAATGTGAGCATTTGACAACTTATAATTAATGTAAGTCTTTTACCATTGTCTCTTGAAAGCTATTGCTTAGTTTTCTCATAAAACTAGGTTGGTACTAGACCTTTTTGTATGCAATTTAAAGTTGCTCCTGAATCAATCAAAGCATTAATATTAAGGACAAACTTATCCTTGATTACTATAGTTAGGGAGACTTTCCACCTTTGGAAAATATTCGAGTATGAATTTGTCGCTTCATCATTGACTTGTGAAGATTTTGGAACCTCTTCAAGGTTTCCTTGGTTAACAACAATCTTGTTGATCTGGTCTTGGAGGTCTATAAAACCCAAGCTTTTGTCTTAAATCATGAATTTCCTTTTTATACTGTCTTATTTCTTCCTGAAGATCCTTAATGGTTAAGTCTTTGGAGACTTCTGATTAAATCTTGTTAAAATTTCATTTAGATTATAAGGGCTTACTGTCTTCTTAACTTCTTGCTTATGAATGGATTTCTTAAAGACTTCAAAGAGTTCTTGCTTAAGTTTTTCATCTTCTACTTTTCTTAAGACATCTAAAACTAACTCTTGTTGTTGGCTTATGATGTTTATAGTCTTAGAATGGCAATCAAAATTGCCCTTAATGCAGTCATCCTGATCACTAGATGTTTGACTTGAAGTCTTTTCATCAGTATCTTGTTGATTAATATCATCTTCATTTTCTGAGCCAATCCTTGATTCAGATTTTGAGGAGCTTAATAATACTTCGTAAAACATATCCTTTAAATCTTTTAAAACATTTAAGTTATTAATTTTCTTCATAACCTTACAATCTTTCTTATAGTGGCCTGCCTTACCACACTTAAAACAAACTGGGTTAGATTGTGAAGGAGTTTCTAGCTTTTTCTGGGCTTCCTTGTTCATCCTCCTTTGGATGTGTTTTGATATTTTGGTTTCATTCAATTTATGCCTACCCGAAATTCTTCTCTTGTTGTGGTAGTGTTTTTCCTTACTAGACTTTCTTGCTACTTGTCTTTTCTTTCGTTGCTTAGAGGGAGGCTTGGTTTCCTTTTGATTAAATCCAAACTGGCTATAAAATGTACCAAACTCATTCTTGTAGATCTTCTATTCATTTTTCATCTATTGCTTAAGCTTAAAGTCATTACATAGACTTATTCCTTCTACTGTAACAATGCTTATGATTTCTCCAAAAGTTAGCTTATCATAAAGGATTTGACCATTAAATTATTTCCTTATCTTAATCCTAATCTTTTCAGAGAAAAGTCTAGGTAATCTTGAGATGAATTTTTCTTTCCAGAAAGATTGCTTATAGTTTGGCCTTAACATGACTTTGGTTAGGAATATGTCTTTATACCACTTGAAGTCATGAAGCTTGGGACACTTAAGGTTGGTTAAGAGATTTGCGACTTCATTCTTAATCTTTGCAGGATCTCCAATGAAGTGTTTTGATATGGAAATATCAGAGTAGCCACTGCATCGTGTATATCTTATCCTTCTTCATCCTTAACAACTTCATTGTCCTCATTAATCCTATAGGCTTTTAAGATACCATTCATGTCATCAAAAGTGAGATAGTTATCCCACCATCCTTTTAACTGACCTGTAAACCCAACAACAAGTGTCTGAGTTACAACATGATTTGACAGTATATTGTTTAACTTATAGGTTGTACTAACCATGGTCATTTCTACAAGCTTAGTGAGTATGTTACACTCAGTCATACCATCTATATTCCATTCATAAATGGTACCACTTGTGTAAGAAGCTTGAGTGTACTGGTTCCTTTCCTCATATTGCATATCAGGAAAGGTTGGCCTATGGTGGAAAAAATTAGTCTTAAGGGTTTCTTGATTATGGATAATCCTTAAAATTTTGTGGTCTGGTGTTTCCTTAAAGATCTTGATTAGTTCATCAGCCTCTGCTTTTGAACTAATTTCTTCATCAACAACATTAATCCTCTTATGAGACAACTGAGGTGTCTTTGGGACAATTAAGCTATCTTTTACTTTCTGAAAAATCCTATCTATTAATTCTTGATTAACATAAGGATTTTCTTGGAAGTTTTAGAGAACTAAAATGGCTTAAATAAAGGCTTATTATCTTTCTTAACAAAAGATGTCTTAATATGATCTTGGGTTTCAATGATCTCCTCAACCCTGTTGAGTTGATCACTTAGAGTCTTAAGAAACATGTTAGTGTAGTTGTTTTGTTCCATGATTCTTCTAACATCTACAACACTAGCAGTTCTTTTAACCTCTGGCTTAGTTTTAGAAGGTGAAACTCTTATTACTGTACCATTAATATTCTTTTCTATCTTAGCTTTTGGAGGGTAAATGGATTTTATGACAATGTCGTCACTAGTTTTCCATATCTTAATTTTTATAGATGTGTTGTTAATATGCTTACATGGGTACTCTGGATATTCCTCTTGTTTGAAGAGTTCAAACCAGATCCAATACTTAATATTTTTATATTTTTTTCTTAAGTATGTATAAAATTCTTCTTGGTAGATGATTCTAAGGACCTTAAGGACTTTGCTAAAGAACCAATCTCTTTTTTGCTGGTTGGCTTTAGAATAGAAGCCGTCTTAAGAGATCCTTGTTAATCTAAAAAATTTCAAAATATTCACTTACGATGTTAATCATATGAGAATATGTGGGAGACATATCAGGTGATTCATCTTGTTGTGATCCTTGGGTAAACTCATTTTCCTCTATGTAAAAGGGTCTGGCCAGGTTAGTGCGACTTCTGACATCTGTTAGCTTAATGTTCTTAGGATATGTTGAAGTGGATCCCTCTTGTATCCTAGTGGTTCTTATTAGGATAGATGTACTTAACGCCCTAGAAGATTTATAATTTGAAATTCTAGGATTACTAGAATGTCTGAATGAGTTGGAGAAAACCAAATCTCTACCTCCACCTAGGTATTGAACAATTTGTTCAATCCTCTTATATATATTTTTCTAAGGCTAGAATGACATTGACGAAATGCCAAGTTTCTGGAAACTCAACCTCATTCCACATGATCCTTTTGAGAATTATGAAATTTGACTTGTTTAGCACATCGGAGTGGAAGAGAATAATTTCACCCTTAAGACTGGTGCATAATGCTCCAGATCCAACGCTTGTGGTCATACTCTTATAGGCAAATCTTGTGATGATGGAAACAAGACTGTTTCCTTCCTTAAACCTAAATCCATGGGTCTTAACATTGAGGAAAACCAAATCTAAGATGTCGGCATCTCTTAATCTAACTGTGAAGTTAGGGTAACACTGAAAGTAAATAGGACCATCATTCAATCATGCTTGGACTGCTCCAATAATAGAATCTCGGTAATCAAGATGTCTATTATCCCGTAAACACATGAAAATTGAGGTGTTTAGACCTATTCTTGTCAAAGGCTTAGCTGCAACTTGAATCATACCAAAGTGTATGAAGTTTTAGTCTTTTTTATGACTCTCTATGGATCTACTATCTAAGAATCTTATCACTTGATCTTCCTACTCTAAGCTTATGGTCTATTCAAGTATCTTAATGGTGTAGTCTGTAAAGAACTTAAAGGTTCATTTCTTATAAATTTATTGATTAGATACCTTGGATAACTTTCAATCATCTAAATCATTTTGGGTTTTAGGATAATTGATTACTTCACTGTTTACTATAGATTCTTGAGAATCTGTGGGTTTCCTAGACATGGTTCTAAAAATCAAACTCATTTTAAGGTCTTAATATAAAGCCTAATAACAAATTGACAAACCTAATAAGTAATTACCCAAACCTTGTTAGAGCCTTAAAAACGCCTAACACCAGCTAACAACGGGGCTCAACCTGACAGAGATCGCCTCAGGCAGACTACTATTTTCATAGGATAGATAAAAAACTCAAAACAAAGTCGACTTCCTTTCCTGTGGCTCTGATACCATAGACACCCAAGATGAGGTAATATGCAATGAAAACATAAATTATGCCAAAACTCAAAATCAAATAATAAAAATAGAAAATAAAACTCAAAAGTGCTTTAGTAAAAGTCATTTTTAATGTTCACTATTTCCATCACGGGTGGTTACTATTCATAGCTGAAGTCAACAGTCTATAGTGACCTATTGCCTACTTTGTACTGTTTAAGATTCTTGTTTTTTCTATTTAAGGAGGCTCGTTTTTCATTAATAGGCACCATTCATTTTCTATTTCTACCTTAAGCTCTCTCTCCTCTCTTCTTTCTCTCTCAAGATGTAAGCCTCCCAAGCCAAAGCTTTCTAGAAGTTGGGTTTGTTTTGAGTTTTTGATCTATCCTAGGAAAATAGTAGTTTACCTGAGACAATCCTTGCCGGGTTGAGCTTGTTGTTAGCCGATGTTAGGCGTTTTTAAGGTTGTAAAAGGGTTTGGGTGATTACTTTCTAGGTTTGTTAATCTACTATTAGGTTTTAGATTAAGACCTTAAAATGAGTTCGATTTTTAGAATCATGTTTAGGAAACCCATAGATTCTCAAGAAGTTATAGTAAATAGTGAAGAGATCAATTATCCTAAGACCCAAAATGATTTAGATGATTGAAAGTTACCCAAGGTATCTAATCAAGAAATTTATAAGAAATGAACCTTTAAGTTCTTTATAGACTATACCATTATGACACTTGAATAGACCAAAGAATTTTAAGGATTATCCATAATCAAGAAACTCCTAAGACTAAGAATTTCTACCCTAGTTCAACCTTTCTTGATATGCAATATGAGGAAAAGAACCAGTACACTCAAGCTTCCTACACAAGTGGTACCATTTATGAATGGAATATAGATGGTATGACTGAGTATAACATACTCACTAAGCTTCAAGAAATGACCATGATTAGCACAACCTATAAGTTAAACAATAGACTGTTAGATCGTCCTATAGCTTAAACACTTGTTGTTGGGTTTACAGGTCAGCTAAAAGGATGGTGGGATAACTATCTCACTTTTGATGATGGGGATGGTATCCTAAAAGCCTATAGGATTAATGAGGACAATGAAGTTGTTAAGGACGAAGAAGGACAAGATATAGAGGATGCAAATGCTACTCTAATCTTTTCCATATCAAAGCACTTCATTGGCGATCCTGCAAAGATTAAGGATAAAGTTGCAAATCTCTTAACCAATCTTAAGTGTCCCAAGCTTCATGACTTTACGTGATATAAAGACGTATTACTAACCAAAGTCATGTTAAGACTAGACTATAATCGGTCTTTCTGGAAAGAAAAATTCATCTCAGGATTGCCTAGACTTTTCTTTGAAAAGATTAGGATTAAGATAAAAGAACAATTTAATGGTCAAATCTCTTATGACAAGCTAACTTTTAGAGAAATCATAAGCATTATTACAATAGAAGGAATAAGCTTGTGCAATGACTTTAAGCTTAAGCAACAGATGAAAATGAACAGAAGATCTACAAGAATAAGTTTGGTACATTTTGTAGCCAGTTTGGATTTAGTCAAAAGGAAACCAAGCCTTCTCTTAAGCAACCAAAGAAAAGACAAGTAGCAAGAAAGCCTAGTAAGGAAAAATACTACTATAACAAGAGAAGAATTCTAAGTAGGCATAAAATGAATGAAACCAAAAGATCAAGACACATCCAAAGGAGGATGAACAAGGAAGCCTAAAAAAAGCTAGAAATCCCTTCACAATCTAACCCAGTTTGCTTCAGGTATGGTAAGGTAGGCCACTATAGGAAAGATTGTAAGGTTAGGAAGAAAATTAATAACTTAAATGTTTCAAAAGATTTAAAATATATGTTTTACGAAGTATTGTTAAGCTCCTTAGAATCTGAATCAAGGACTAGTTCAGATAATGAAGATGATATTAATCAACTAGATACTGATGAAGAAACTTTAAGTCAAACATCTAGTGATCAGAATGACTGCATTAAGGGCAATTGTGATTGCTATCCTAAGACTATAAATTTCATAAGCCAAGAACAAGAGTTAGTTTTAGATGCTTTAAGAAAACTAGAAGATGAAAAGGTTAAGCAATAACTTTTTGAAGTTTTTAAGAAATTCATTCATAAGCCAAAAATTAAGAAATCTGTAAGTCCTTATAATCTAAATGAAATTTTAATAACATTTAATCAAAAGTCTCTCAAAGACTTAACCATTAAGGATCTTTAGGAAGAAATAAGATAGTATAAAAAGGAAATTTAGGATTTAAGACAATTCACAAGCTTAGGTTTTAAAGATCTCTAAGACCAAATCAACAAGATTGTTGAAAAGCAAGGAAACCTTGAAGAGGTTCTAGAATCTTGACAAGTCAATGATGAAGTGACAGATTCAAACTTGAATATTGTTAGCAGGGTTATTTTCCAAAGGTGGGAAGTCTCCCTAATTATAGTAATTAAGGATAAGTTTGTCCTTAATATTAATGCTTTGATTGATTCAAGAACAACTTTAAATTGCATACAAGAAGGTTTAGTACCAACCCAGTTTTATGAGAAAACTAAGCAATCGCTTTTAGGAGCCAATGGTAAAAGACTTACCATTAATTATAAGTTGTCAAATGCTCACATTTGTAACCAAGGCATTTGTATTAAGCAAACCTTCATCCTAGTTAGAGACTTAAAGGAAAA
>JAAKHE010001080.1:76932-94981 GCA_011039315.1 Vitis labrusca
CAGGTATTTGGTAATTGGTAACATCCAGTTACAATATGATTGTTTGGGTCAGATTATACTTTAAGCCTTCGGGTTTGAGGTGTGAAATGACCGTCACGCCCTTGGAGTGGGTCTTGGGGCGTGACAGCTTAGAGGGGTGCTATGGTCTTTTACTGTACCTTCCCAATAGGTAACCTAATCCCTGGACCCAATTTTGGTTTTTCACAGACCCATTTTTCCTTCAGGAGTCACACTTAGAGTTTTTTTTTTCTTATTTTGTTTTTCCCTTTAAAAATAAAACAAAAATAAGTGGCGAAAGTCTTTTCTAAAAATCATATTTTTTTACCAAATAAATAAAAAAAAAAGTGAGTCACGCCATCGAGAATGAACACATCGTGCAAAATACGAGGTCCACAAAATGGCGACTCCACTAGGGATGATTAAGAGAGTCAAACTTGAACTTAAGGTGAGACAAATATGGCATTTGATTATTCGGTTGATGGATACCTTCTCTTTGTGATTCTCTATGCTTGAGTGATCATAATATATTGAGGATTTTGATGTGACGATTTTTCATGCTTGATTTCTATATCTATTTGCAACATTGACATGGTGATGATATTGACTGATTCGCTTGCTTGTCTTAGTATATTGATTCTGCTCTTGCCATGATTATCCTGCTCACTTTGGCATGTATGTTCACATTGCTTTATATCTTATTTGTCTTAGTGTTGATTTTCTTGCTTGTATATTATTTTAATCATCTTTGAGCATGCTATCATTGTTGTATTCATCTTGATTGTCATGTTCTCGTTTAACTTGTGTGTGGACATGGATGATATACTTGCGTTTTGCTTGATTGCTTGTTGCATGACTGCTCTTCTCTTGTGTGATTGCATGTTGCTTGTCCATGTGGGTCACACATCTATCATCTTACCTCCAATCCTCTGGTTTCGGTCATTTCCTTCATTTCGGTTCTTGCATTTGCAAGTGAGAGGCCTTGTGTGTATTTGATTTTCTGACAGAGCTAGTGGTTAGGAGTAGGGTCTAACGATGGGCTATATCGATGTTTGGGAGCATTATGGAGGTGGTGGACATACTAATGTTGATTGGAGTCTGATCTTTGAAGACTTGTATAGCTTAGAGCTAGGTTTCATGGATATTTGTGTGACCAATATGTTTCCTTTTTTGCTTTAGCTTCATAGGTTTGTCATATGCACCCACACCACTCATTGTGCACTTTAGTTGACTAATGAGTGCTGAGAGTTGCGAGAGCTTTCACCATAGGAAACCCTCTGGGATGTCGAGGTAGTGCATGTGTGGAGGTGATGACCACCTTGCATGGAAGCACCTCGTCTCTTCAAAGGCATGTAGAGGATTGCCTACCACCGAAGGGTACGATTGTTTCTGCTATGGATCTTTTAAAGTCCTCTTCCATTTTTAGAGTCACCTTAATCTTATAGGTTGAGCCTTAGATCTCTCGACTAGGACTTCTTTCTTACACGTGGGTGTATCTGAGGGCCTTCAGAGCCTCTTTAGTTATAGTTTGGATCTGATGCTTCTTCATTTGGTCTTCAGTTGAGAGTGCTTAGAGATCAATACAAGCTTAAGTTATAGTTAGACCACCCTTCCGCTTTGTGTTGACTTGTTTTTTCTACTTTATATTAACATTTTTTCCGTGTTTTCCCTATGCCATACCTTATCTCATGCTTCATGCTTTGTAGGATTGGTTTTTCGTTCTTAGTCTGGATTCACCATCTTAGGTCAGAGTAGAGGGTAGATTGGTTCATACTTTCGTGAGATCAGACATGGATCAATAGTCTATTATAGTTGACCAGTTCACAGCCGCCATAACTTCCATTTGCGAGGCCTTGACCAATCGCAGATAGGAGATGGGTAATTAATAGAACAGACAGTCTATAGCTCAGGACAAGGTACCTCATGATTCACTGCCGCCTTCACCACCACTACCACCACTACTCGATCAGATAGTGCCACAAACCTCGTCTTATCTATTACATGGTCAGTCCGAGGTCGTCCCACCTACAATAGTACACACCACAGTCCCTGAGGACACTCACGCACGCATGGATAGTATTGAGCAATATATCAGGCAGTTGAGGCTATTTGACAGTTCAACTATTTAGGATGATCTTGAGGGTATACCAGTGGTCAGTTTACCGACCAAGTTTAGTATGCTTGACATTGAGAGGTACACAATCGTTAGTTGTCCTCGCATTCACCTTCGATTTTACAGTACAATGATGAGGGCCCATGGGTTAGACGAGTCACAGATGATTACCATGTTCCCTTTATCTCTGAGTGGCGCAACTTAGCATTGGTTCACATATTTGGAGTCCTCATGACATAGGACATGGGATCACCTAGCTCAGGAGTTTTTGCGATATTTGTCATTTAACATTGTTGTAGATGTGTCGAAGAGAGGGTTAGAGGCTTTGTGACAGAGATCAGATAAATCCATTTCTTCTTTCATCTCCCGTTTGTGGGGAAAAAATAGCAGAGATTGTTGATAGACCATCAGAGAGAAATCAGAGACAGATGATTTTGAGGAGTCTACAACCCAGGATTGCTAGACATGTGGCCGAAGTACATTTTATAAACTTTAGATCTTTGATTTCAGCACTATATGATGTGGAGAATGGCATTTCGAGAGAGTTATGGTATGATTCTTCCCCTGTTGATGCTAAAGAGAAGCAACCAGTTGGAAGACAGAGATCAGATGTGGGCAATATTACTTCTACTAGTCAAAGGTCTCTCAAGCGTCATTAGCTAGCTCCACAGGGACTTACTTTTCTCATTCAGCTCACTAGTATAGGCCACGAGCACCTCTTCCGCCATATGATTATGCTTACTTGCCTTCCACACTAGCACTGTCTTGTTACATCGCACAGGGTGTAGAGAGACCTCTGGTTTCCTATCCTATCCTAGTACAACCATGCTATGCAGCACAGGTTACAGTGAGACCTCCAGTTTCATATCCTAGACCTAAAGTTCCACAGGCATCTGTTCCTTTTGTTTTGAAGACACCTAGATAATTTTTATAGTTGGGTATGCCATTGAGCCAAACTCTTTGGAAGCTCATAGATGTTAGATTATTACTTTAACCTATTCCACCATAGTTTAGGATGGATCTACACTGTGCATATCATTAGGGGTTAAGGCATGAAATCGATCGTTGTACTGCTTTGAGACACGCCATTGATTACTACTCAAAAAGTGCTATTTGATAGCTTGTAATTAACTCTTTTAAACACTTTTGAGTAGTAGTTATCACCTTTTAACCCAATTAACATATTAAGGACCCTTGCAATCAATTCTAATCAAATTGTGTTAAGTTTTGGTGTTTTGATAGCTTTTTGATCACCAAAGCAATCCAAGATTGAGGAGAGATCTTTGGAATCCATGGCAAAGATGTTCGGATAGGGCGTCCGGACACACCATTGGAGAGCGGCAGAACGTGAGCTGTAGTAAGGCTTGCTCAATGTAGTCAATGATCCAGACAACATATCCGGATAGGATATGCTATCATCCGGAGTGTGATGTTCACGAGTGCCAGATAGCATGGCGGCGCGTGTCCTCTTGGGAAATCCGGATGGAGTTGAGCCGGATAGCATGGCGGCGCATGTCCTCTTGGGGAATCCGGATGGAGTTGAGCCGGATGGGTCCCTACACCTTACACACGCAGACGGTCCCCCTTGCGACGTTTCATCTTCTCCGGATATCTCACATCCGGAATTCTGTCCGACCAACATTCCACCTTCTCCAGATATTTCACATCCAGCACCTGACGCCGGATAGGAGGGAAGGCATTTCAACTTCCCCGAACAGACATGTTCGATCCTCCATGGCACTTACCCGAATCACTCCAAGCTGAAGGCAGAATTTTGCACAGTGTCGTGGTGTTCTCCTGAAGCTTCCCGATATTTGCGACTGACATTTTGAGATATTTGCGACCGACACTTTGAGATATTTTGCTTTAGATATTTGTTGTCTAAATTCCCAAAGTCTCCTTGTAATCCACCTATCATAGGATTCCTTAGTCCTTAAGTAAGAGCAAATGGGTGAATAACCTCTTATATATAGCTTGTAATTTCCTTTATGATGATGAATCGATTATCATGGATCATCTAAGATATATATGAAACCGACGAACAGAGCATTTGCTCTGTTTTTCCTATTTTTGTTTTCTCGTTCTTCTTATTTCTAGCCAATCAAACTCTGAGGATTTTTCCTCAGAGGATGAGAGGCTAGGCTCTTCGTCTCTTGGAGTAAAAAAAGTCGGGTAAGTCTCCTAATGCATAAATTGGAAGTTTTGTTGTTTTAGTTTTTAATGAAGAGAAAGTGTGACCCATTAATGGTTTTTATCTTTTTAGTTAACTTAAAACGCCTTTAAATCACTTGGGCCAACACTTGGTAAGGCAAGTGATCTTCATCCATTGAGATGCATTAGTTTATCTCTTGCAAGCTTTTGGGAAGTGACTTGAAGGTAGGATTTTCTAGAATTGCCAACACTTGGTAAGCTTTTGGACTCCAAGGAGACATCCATTAGTTATCTCTTGCGAGCTTGAGAAGAGAAGTCCAAGGTTAAAGATCACCTTGAATGGCAACTGCTAGGTGAGAGGCACGAGCCATTGCAAGTTGCATCAGTGAGAGAGATTTAGTATTTGAACCCATTAAAGGGAAGCATCTATACCACACCGGTTAGAGAATTACCTATATGTTAATTCTCTAATTCGAGGAAAAGAAACAAATGACCGGAACTCTCTTTTTTTTTGTACAAGGAACCTGAGCCTGGTGATCTAAACTCCAAGAAACACTTTTCTTTGTTAGTAAAATCAGTTACTATTTTTGGTTAGTTTAAAACCAAACCTTTTTCATTCAAACATCTTTATGTTTTCTTTTAAAGCTAACCTTGAAATGAAAAGACACCAATTCATCTTTGAATTAATATCAATTATGAAGTGAAAACCCATCCCAGTGAACGACCCTAGAGCCACTATGCTATGCTAGCTAAGGCTATCCTAGTACATGGTGTAATAGGTTATAAATTTTTTTGATTACTCCCTTCTGAGAACCACAATCAAGGGATACCAGCTGGACACGAATCAGTTGAGACACCAATTGGGAACGAATCAGCCATCCAGGACTTGATAGATCAGGGTTTGGTTCACTTGGGTTAGCCATGTGTAACCATTAACCCTCTACTAGCTACTTCACATGTAGTCCCTTTACCAACTGGCGACATACATTTCATGGATTTCACTGAGCTTGATGATCACATTCACATGTTGAGTTGAGATGATTTTGAGCCAAAGCCTACAGTAGTGGATGAGAGCTATGAGGCTGATGGAGTGATCTCATATCCACAGACATCCACACCGTTTAGATTGGTTCCTTACACACTACCAGTGCAGTTGAATACGGTTGGGTCGTTGATTCGCCCATGCTATAACATTCAGTCTCCGTTTATATTAAGTCGAGATCTTGATGAGAAATTACTTAAGATGTTCAATATGTCATCCGTGGAGGTAGAGTGGCACAACAACAACCTCTCAAAGTTGTTAGGCCTTTAGAGAGTGATGCCACTTGAGAGGATATCAGACGAGAGAACGATGAGATTTTGAGACAGCTCTAAAGTACTCAAACCCATATCTCCATTTGGAGTCTTTTGGCTTCATCTACATCTCATCGGGAGGCACTAGTCAAGGCGTTGAGTCAGATACGAGTTGAGACATCTACCTTCCTTGAGGGATTGATCCATATGTTGATAGCTGGTAGAGCCACATGCATTGTCTTTTCTATTGATGATTTACCCCCTGGGGGTTTTGACCATACTATACACCTCTACATTTTTGTTGGCTATTCTAGGCATTGAGTTTCATCTATCCTTCTGGACAATGACTCTACCCTGAATGTTTGCCCGCTAGCTACAACAGTCGCTCTTAGCTTCAGACCTTCCGACTTTGAGCCATCTTTTTAGATAGTTCGAGCTTCTGACAATACACACAGAGGGGTTTTAGGTATGTTGACATTGGACTTGCAGATAGGCCCAATCACATTCCTTAATTTATTTCAAGTTTTGAGGATTTTCACATCCTTTAACTTGTTACTAGGTTGGCTTTGGATCCATAGAGTAGAAACTATACCTTCTTCCCTTCATTAAAGATGAAGTTTATACATGAGGGAAAAATCATTACTATACAGTCTTCTGGAGACATTTATTCTACTTCAGAGCTAGTATTAGAGATTAGTCATGGCGACAACGAACTATTTCTGACTAGCTTCACATTTGATGAGATACATACTGTGGAGGTTGAGTAGTTATGTAGAGATCATGTGACACTTCCCTTTGATAAGCATGGTAGTATACTGGTTTTGGACATGATGAGATCTATGTCTTTCTTACTTGGCTTGGGTTTTGGGCGTCGTTAGCATGGATCTGGAGAGTTCATTGCCACAGTTGATCATGATAGTCATTTCGGTCTTGGTTTTGTTCTTATAAAGGCTGATTATAGATACATGGCGCTTCTACACAATGGGAGACTCAGAGCTCGTTTCCTCCATATTCCAATTGACTATCTTGTTCACCCATACAGGATGAGCTTAGCAGATTATTTTGTAAGGGCACCAGAGATATAGATGCATTTGGAGAGGATCATTAGTGGACTTAATGTTGATCAGGAAACTAAGCTTCAGTGTCTAGTTCATCACTTGCAGTTGAGTGACGAAGCTCCTGGCACTTCCATTTCTGTTTTGGTTACTCCTCCGTCTTTAGACTGTACGAGCCTATTGACGCTTTATTTTCTAGAGGAGACTGATGAGTATGGGACATCTATTGAGATTACAAATATGATAGATGAGGCTATTCCACGTGACGAGTATAGTGATGAGATGCTCATGGTAGACATGAGTCAGATTATCGATGATGTTCATCCAGAGATTGTTTCTCCACTCGATCTATTTGGGGTACTTGCTATCGAGATGGTTGAGGATGTTTAGCTTGTCCCTACTCCTGGGTTGCTTACTACTATTGCTCATGATGATGATGTATATGAGGGCATTATTAGCCTAATTGTGGTAGAGTTCGAGTACGTGGACCCATTACTTTCTTTTGATGTATTATTGGGATTTTTCTCCTATTATGATAATGTATTAGTTCTTTCTTCCTATATGGATATGAGTCTTTTTTAGTATTTTCTTATCTTTTGTGACATCACTTTATCTGCACCTTATTCACCTACAACATAGATATTTGATATAGATGATGAAATTGTATAGTATGATTCAAATGAGGACTTTTCTTTTGCTTCTGATCTAAGTCCCATTGATCAGAGAGTTTCACCTAGCATAGGAGACACTGTGATAAGTGATTTTGGTACAACAGACTAGCTTAGGGAGCTAAAGATTGGATTAGATTTGTCTACAAATGAGAGAGATAGCCTCGCCCAATTACTCAGATCATATTTGGATGTTTTTGCATGGTCTTATGAGGATATGTCGGGCCATGATCCATCCATAGTCTAACATCACTAGCCATTTCTGCCTCATGTTAGACCGGTTAAACAGAAGTTGAGATGATTATATCCTCGTTGGAGTTTGCAAGTGAAAGAGAAGATTCAGAAACAGCTCAGTATGGGATTCTTATCAATGGTTGAGTATCCTGAGTGGTTAGCCAATATTGTCCTTATTCCTAAAAAGAACGACAAGGTAAGAGTCTATGTTGATTTCCGAGATCTCAACAAGGCCACTCGCAATGATGATTTTCCTCTTCCTCACATCAACATGCTAGTTGATAGTACAATAGGTCATTCGATGTTGTCCTTTATAGATGGGTTTTCTAGGTATAATCACATTTTGATGGCTATAGAGGACATGGAGAAAACGTTTTTCATTACTGAGTGGGGTACTTATTGTTACAAAGTCATGCCATTCGGGCTGAAGAATGTATGAGCCACTTATCAGAGAACAACAACTACCCTTTTCCATGACATGATGCATCGGGATGTCGAGGTTATTTAGATGATATGATAGTGAAATATTGAGATAGAGCATATCACCTAGTAGTTTTAGAGAGATTCTTTGAGAGGATTAGACAGTTTAGATTCAGATTGAATCCCAAGAAATGCATTTTTAGAGTGATTTTTGGGAAACTACTGGGATACATGGTTAGTGAGAGAGGCATAGAGGCAGATCCAAATAAGATCAGAGCCATCATTAACATGCCTGCACTGAGGACTGAGAGAGAGATAAGAGGTTTCTTAGGTAGACTTCAGTACATCCGTAGATTCATTGCTAGATTGACAGATATTTATGATCCAATTTTCTGACTCTTGAGGAAGAGTCAGCCTACTGTTTGGGATGATTAGTGCCAATGCCCATTCGAGAGGATTAAAGAGTATTTGTTGTTGCCTCTAGTTCTAGTACTTCCTACATTAGGTCATCTTTTACTCCTATACCTGTTAGTCTCAGACATAGCCTTGGGATGCATGTTAGCTCAGCTTGATGATTTGGGAAAAGAGCGAGCTATTTGTTATTTGAGTAAGAGGATGCTTGATTATGAGACAAGATATGTCATGATTGAGCACTTCTGCTTGGCATTGGTTTGGGCTACTAAGAGATTGAGACATTACATGATAGAGTATTCAGTTTACTTGATATCCCGTCTATATCTGCTGAGATATTTATTTGAGGGACCTACTTTGATTGGTCAACTCATGAGATGGTTGGTACTCTTGACTGAGTTCGATATTCATTATGTTACTCAAAAGTTTATCATATGGAGCATTGTTGTGGATTACTTAGCATCATTATCAGTTTCCGATGGTAGAGCGATTAATGATGACTTTCCAGATAAGGATATCGCTGTAGTGACTAGTTTTTTAGGTTGGCGCATGTACTTTGATGGTGCGACCTACCATTCTAGATACGAGATAGGTGTTTTGTTGATATCCCCTCATGGTGACCACATTTCTAGATCTGTTCATTTAGGGTTCTCTGATTGGCATCTTGCCACGAACAATATTGTTGAGTATGAGGCTTGTATTTTGGGATTGAAGACAACTCTTGAGCTCAGGATTAGACAGATGGAGGTGTTTGGTGAATTCAATCTAGTATTGAGATAGATTCGGGGCGAGTGGAAGACTAGATATGTAAAGCTTAGGGCTTATCATGCATACTTAGAGCTACTGGTTGGGAGATTTGATGATTTGAGATATACACATTTACCTAGAGTGTAAAACCATTTTGCTGATGCCTTAGCTATTCTAGCTTCCATGATTGATATTCCTGCTAATACCATTATTGAGTCGAGACCAGTTCCTGCCTATTGTTGTTTGATTGATGAGGTAGAGTTGGATAATGGCTTGCCTTGGTACCATGACATATACTAGTTTCTAAGATTTGACACATATCCTGAGGTCACCATGACCAAGGATAAGAGAGCATTGAGACAATTAGCCACCCAGTTTGTGATATACGGGGAGACAATGTATAGACGATCCGTTGATGGGATGTTATTATTGTGCTTAGACCGCTTCTCTGTTGATCAAGTAATGAGACAGGATCATGTGGGAGTCTATGGATTCCATATGGGAGGACATATGTTAGCCCGTAAGATCATGAGGATTGGCTATTTTTGGTTGATCATGTAGACAAACTATTCCCAGTTTGTTCAGAGATTTGTAGAGTGTCAGATACATGGGGACTTCATGCACGTGCCATCTTTAGAGTTACATACACTGGCTTCACCATGGCCATTTCCAATAAGGGGTATAGACATTATTGAGAAGATTTCGCCGAAGTCTTCCAATGGTCACGAGTTCATCTTGGTCGCCATTAATTACTTCACCAAGTAGGTGGAAGCTGCCTCATATGCGAGATTAACATCAGCTAGGGTCACTAGTTTCATCAAATCACATATTATCTATCGCTATGGAGTCCCTCATGAGTTGATTTCAGATAGGGGAGTACATTTCAGAGTGAATGTTGACACTTTATTACAAAGATATGGTATCCAACATCATAGATCGTCTACATACAAGTCGTAGACCAACGGAAAGGTATAAGCTGCAAATAAGAATATTTCAGATAGGGGAGTACATTTTAGAGCGAATGTTGACACTTTATTACAAAGATACGGTATCCAACATCATAGATCGTCTACATACAAGCCGTAGACCAACGGAAAGGTATAAGCTGCAAATAAGAATATTAAGAGCATCTTATGGAGGATGATTGAGACTTCTTATGATTGGTAAGAGAAGCTTGCATTTGCATTATAGGCTTATCGGACTTCTTTTTGCACCTCTACAGGAGTCACATCATACTCCATTGTGTATGGTATGGAGGCAATGCTACCAGTTGAGATAGAGATGAGTTCATTGAGGATAGCATTAGAGTAGTAGATTTCAGAGGCAGATTGGGCTCAAGCTCGATTAGACCAGCTCAATCTCCTAGATGAGAGAAGATTGAGGGTAGTAGACCATGTTCATGCCTATCAGAGGAAGATGGCTCGTCTTTTCAAGAAACGGGTCAAGTCTAGACCGCTATAGAGAGGTGACTTGGTTTTGAAAGTCATCAGAGGATTGATCAGAGATTCTAGAAGGAAATTCAGACCCAATTGGAGCAAACTTTATTTCATTAGGGAGTTGACCCTAGAGGGCGCTGCATGGTTGATGGATCTAAATGGAAACCAATTCTCGATGTCAACCAATGTAGATTAGTTGAAGAAACATTATGTTTGAGACTATGGTCATAGAATGGGTGGTCTTCATTTCGGTTAGCCACATACCTTATTATCCACTTTTTGATATACAAACCGTTGCTAGCCCATTGAGCCTCGCATGTGTATCAAAGTCTTTCTTTCTTATTACCCTGCTTACACTTCTACACCAGGATAGGGTCCTTTTAGTGTATGCATGCTTTATTTAGGAGTTTCATGAGCCTTGGGCCTATGAGCGCTTCTTTCACTCATTATTTTTCCTATCGTCACACTACTACATTCCATCATATCTCATTAGTTATGTTCTTTATCTCTTTTTTGTCTCATTTGCTACTTGTTCTGCTTCATCTTTTCTCCACCATGAATAGTGATCCTCCTTAGTTCATTACATGGAGGATGGTCACATCATTTCCATTATCTACCTCACAGAAATTGATTCGAAGACCCTTAGTTTGAGAAGGTCATATCATTGGAGAGAGTTTATGGTACTTTGACGCTTGAGAGCACATCCATCCATTATTGATTTTATCCCTTTGGGGCCCATTTTTTTATGTTCAAGGTATGTGCATTTGTATATATGTAAAAAAAATTTGAAAATGAAAAGAAAGAAAAATAAGCACATGTGTGTATGTGCATAGTATTCTCCATCATTGAGCATGTATATTGATATCCGATGGTCATTTTATCGAGTATGTTTGTTGGTGAGAGTTCACATGTGAGCTTTCCGAGATCATTTTTTCTTTGTATTCACTTTGTCACATCTTTTGTTAGAGACTGAGATGATTGACCTTCTCCTAGGGGCTCTGGGTCATTGTTCATTTCATCATTACTTTCATTGTTGATGTGACTTTACTTCATATTTTGATTTGAGTTGATCATAATTCCTCTCTATATGTTTATTGTTTCGCCATTATCCTCATAATTGATTTTGATTCATTCCCTTCACTTCACCCCTTTGTTCTTTTCTTACATTGACCTATTCGAGGTTTGATACTTTCTTTGCATCATTCTTACGCATCTCATTATTAGTTCGATTTTTCATTGCCTCATTATTGTTTTCATATTCACATTAAGCGTCCTTAGGTCCATGGCTCACGAACTTTTCTATACATGTTATATTTTATACATGAGGGCATGGGTTTTGATCATGGGGTATTTGGGCCTAGTTTTCCTTCATTTCTATTACCCTATCACCCTAGCCTACATTACGTCCCATATCTTAAGACCACCCTGAGGCCATTAGATCAGATATTGTCTTCAAAAGCCCCTACTTAGACAAGTGTTTGAGATTTGGTTGATATTTATATATCATCATGCTTCTTTTTCTGGGAGACGCCTTTTTGATGTTTGGATCTGATTCAGTTGTGGATATGGATGACTGAGATTACATATTTGATAATGGATGATTTGATGTTGTTCGATTTTTGATCTACCACACATCTGATGTTATACTGGGGCATATTTCTTTTTTGGTTGAAATTTATAGATCTTCACGGATTTGCATAATCATCTCCATTTACGAGATACATGTTGAGATGATGATCTGTTTGATGATTCCCTAGTGGAGCCTTTCTTGAGTCATTCAGTCAGGCTCATACTTTCTAATATTGTTGTGATTATCTAATGGGATTATCTCAGGCGCATAGACTTCCATATCATCATTTCAGTGGAGTACATTTAATATTTCCTAAACATCCCCATTGAGGTATTCTTGAGTCAATGACAGATAGGCTCACGTTCATCGTCTCTAGTGGGATATCTTTGAGCTGATGACAGACTCGCACATCTTTCATCATCCTTAGCGGAGTATCCTTGAGTCGATGACAAATTCGTTATTCATTCCCTAGCAAATCATTCTCGAGCCTTTGACAGACTCGCTTACTTGCGTCATCCTTAGTGGAACATTTGGGTTGATGATAGATTTTATCTTGTTGGTTACCTTAATGGATCATTGTTGAGTCACCAGGGTCTACTAGATGTACTAGTTGCTATATTGGAGCATATTTTCCTTGGTTACTTGCATGACATGGATGCACTAGTTGCTATATTGGGGCATATTTTCCTTGGTTACTAGCATGGATGGATGCGTTAGTTGCTATACTGGGGCTTATTTCCCATTTTCTATTTTGGAGATGATTGTATTCTCATGGAACAATTATATTCTTTATTCGGCCAAGGGATACTTATTCGCATTACTGGTCACAGTTTCGGTGATTTTGTCAAGATGAGCCTTTAGAGGAGCATGACCTTTGAGTTTTCACCGTCCTACTACCTTTGACTCCTCAGTAGATTGTTATGTTGAGGCGATGATAGTTTCTTTAGTGGACTATTTTGTTTGAGATCTGCTAGTGGATCGTTCCTTTAAGACGACAACAAATTCCTCCAGCAAGGTATCTCAAGTTAGAGGCATCCAAATTATCATAACACTTCGTTAGGCCTTGTGATTTAGTAAGATGGGTTGAGAGACTTTATTTTATAGTTGATTTGACCATTCCGACTCGTCAACGGAGCATCTTTTGAGACTCATAGAGTATCTTTTAGACCTTTTCAGTGGATCGAGAGTTGTGGCGACACGTCACACTGGGGCATATTTCCCTTCATCATTTCCTAATATCTTGGTGTTCAGAGTCACATCTCTTCACAGTTTGGCATTCAGAGCCACCATATTTCTTTGGTTCAGCATTCAGAGCCATCATATCTTCTTAGAGCCACCATATTTCTTTGGTTCGACATTCAGAGCCATCATATCTTCAGTTTGGCGTTCAGAATTGTGTTTTCAGTTTGGCATTTAGAGCCATTGGTCAGCTTGGCATTCAAAGCCACCATATTTCTTCAGTTCGACATTTGGAGCCATCATATCTTTAGTTTAGCGTTCAGAGTTGTGTCTTCAGTTTGGCACTCAGATCCATTGGTTAGCTTGGCATTCAGAATCACCATATTTCTTCGGTTCAGCATTCAGAGCCATCATATCTTCAGTTTGGCATTTACATCTATGTTTTCAGTTTGGCATTCAGAGCCATTGGTCAGCTTGGCATTCAAAGCCACCATATTTCTTTAGTTCAGCATTCAGAGCTTTCATTTTACAGTTAAGTGTTTAGAGTCGTATTCCCAACATTCAGATTTGTTAGTTTTTAGTTTGGCATTTAGAGTCGTCTTCCTCAGTTTGCATTCAGAGCCGTTTTTTTTTTAGTTTAGTATTCAGAACCATCGTCTCCCATAGGCGTTCAGAGCCACCTTTTTCCAGTTTAGACATTCAGAGCCATTTTTCCCTCATCACTTCCTCTGGTTTAGGTGTTTAGAGCCATTTCCTCCGGTTTAGGCATTCAGAGCCACTTTCCTTAGCTTAGGCATACAAAGCCACCTTCATTAGTTTAGGCATAAGAGCCACCTTGCTCAATTTAGGTGTTTAGAGTCATTTTGCTCAATTCTACCTTCTTCAGTTAGGCATTCAGAGCCACATTTTTTAGTTTAGGCGTTCAAATCCACTTTGCTCAGTTCCACCTTACTTAGTTTAGGTGATCAAAGCCGCCTTGCTCATTTATTTCAATTCAAGCGTTTAGAGCCACTTCTCCAGTTTAGGCATTCAGAACCGCCACTTTCTTTCATAGGCGTTTAGAGCCACCATCGCTCTCACATTGGCGTTTAGAGTCATCACTTTCATAGGCGTTCAAAGCCATAAGCATTCAGAGCCACCTTGCTCAATTTAGGCATTCACAACCACTTCTCTCACTTAGGCATTCAAAGCCACCTTACTTAGTTTAGGCGTTCAAAGCCACCTCTTTTAGTTTAGGCATTTAGAGCCACTTCTCCAGCTTAGGCGTTCAAAGCCTCTGCTCCAGTTTAGGTGTTCACAGCCACTAGTTTCCTTCATAGGCATTCAGAGCCACCATTGCTTTCACATTGGTGTTCAGAGTCATCACTTTCATAGGCGTTCAAAGTCTTGGGTGTTCAGAGCCACCTTGCTCAGATTAGGCATTCAAAGCCACTTCTCTCACTTAGGCATTCAAATCCACTTCTCTAGCTCAAGCGTTCAGAGCTACCTTGCTTAGTTTAGGTATTCAGAGCCACCTTTTTCAGTTCAGGCGTTCAAAGCCATTTCTCCAACTTAGGCGTTCAGAGCCACCACTTTCCTTCCTAGGCGTTCAGAGCCACCATCACTTTCACATTGGTGTTCAGAGTCATCACTTTCATAGGTGTTCAAAGTCATAGGCATTCAGAGCTACCTTGCTCAGTTTAGGCATTCAGAGCTACCTTGCTCAATTTAGGCGTTCAAAGCCACTTCTTTCACTTAGGCATTTAGAGCCACATCTCCAACTTAGGCATTTAGAGCCATCTTGCTCAGTTTAGGCATTTAGAGCCACCTCTTTCAGTTCAGGTGTTCAGAGCCACTTCTCCAGCTTAGGTGTTCAGAGCCTCTTATCCAGTTTAGCCGTTTAAAGCCACCACTTTCCTTCATAGGCGTTTAAAGCCACATCGCTCTCACATTGGCGTTCAAATTCATCACTTTCATAGGCGTTCAAAGCCATAAGCATTTAGATCCACTTTGCTCAGTTTAGGCATTCAGAGCCACCTCTTTTAGTTCAAGCATTTAGAGCCACTTCTCTAACTTAGACGTTCAAAGCCTCTTCTCTAGTTTAGGCGTTCAGAGCCACCACTTTCCTTCATAGGTGTTCAAAGCCACCATCACTCTCACATTGGCGTTCAGATTCATCACTTTCATAGGCATTCAAAGCCATGGGCATTTAAAGCCACTTTGCTCAATTTAGGCATTCGAAACCACTTATCTAGCTCAGACGTTTAGAGCCACCTTGCTTAGTTTAGGCGTTCAGGGCCACCTTTTTTAGTTCAGGCGTTCAGAGCCAATTCTCTAGCTTAGGCGTTTGGAGCCTCTTCTCTAGTTTAGGCGTTCAAAGCCACCACTTTCCTTCATAGGCATTCAAAGCCACCATCGCTCTCACATTGGCATTCATAGTCATCACTTTCATAGGCATTCAAAACTATAGGCATTCAGAGCCATAATTTTAGGCGTTTGAAGCCACCTTCACTGATTCAGGTGTTCAGAGCCGCCATTTTCTTTTATAGACGTTCAAAGCCACAGTCCCAGATACACGTTCAGAGCCATAATTTTAAGTGTTCTGAGCCACCATTTTCATAGACGTTCAGAGTCATTTCCTTTATAGGCCTTAAGAGCCATAGGCGTTCAGAGCTATAGTTTAGTTGTTCAAAATTTTTCGTCTTAATCTTTGCGTTCAAAGCAACATTTTAGGCGTTCAAAGTTTTTATTTTCCAGAGCTTGTCCTCTTCCATTGTGTGTGATATAGCTCTTTGAGCTTGTAGCATGTGTCTTAATTGTATCATTGGTACCCCTCGCCTTGCACCCTTGTATAATGTATATGTAGTTTTCTTTTTATATGTGTTCGTCTCTATGCTCCTAGGTGGTTCGAATGGTACTCAACTTTGACATCGATTTTCGAGTCACGTTTGAAGATATCTTGGAGGGAGTCTGGATCTATAGTGCAGCTTTAGAGGCCCCTGAGAGCTACATTTCTCTTAGGATTTTAGAGCCATTTCTGTTCCTTTGTTGGTTTGAGTGAGTTTGTGTTCTATTTGTGTACCTTTAGGGGTCTTTCTTTTTCTTCAATAGAGTTCACTTTGTTCCACTCACTATTCACTCTAATGTTCATATTCCTTGTACTCGTGAACTCTACCAAAGATGGGCATATTTGTAGACCCCTCTTTAGACCAGGATGAGCTATATATATATATATTTTTTTTTTTCATTTGGAGGAGTGGGGGATGATCTCCACAAGTGTTTAGAGTTGTATGAGACATGTGGCAAAGACATGACCACCTTGCTATGGTGGTGGTTGAAAAAGAGACTTTTATACTGAACGAGGAGCAGTAGAGTTGGAGAGTGGTGAAGGCTTGAAGAAGAAGATTCAGAGAGGAGATCTGGCTGAGGAGGAGAAGTAGAAAAGGAAACTGGAAGCAAGACAACTTTGGGGGTTATGAGTGAGCATTCCAGGTAAAGCCATTGTGAGCTTCTTAAGTAACTTGATCCTTAGATTTAGACTCAGTTTTCATAGACATGTCTTTTCTTTAAAAAAAAATAAAAAATCATATTAGGGTTTTATTTCTTATTTATTTTCTCTTTTAAAAATAAACAAAAATAAGTGGTGATTCTATTTTTTTTTAAATAGTTTTCACAATGAAAAGTAAGTCTTGCCATCAAACAAGATGAAGAAAGCCTATCTACAAGCACCTTCTCTCTCATAATGAGAGGCTCCACTAAAGAACATTCAACATTGAGATAGAGTTTCAACCAAAATAACTTCTTTGTTGGGAAAATCTTCGGTTAGTTCCCAATCAACTAAGATAGGATAATTGGCTAAGAAATCAGCCAAGACTTACCCTTTTATAGCTCTTTGAGCAATATAAATTATCTCAAACTCTTGTAGTAGAAGTGACCAATTTGTTAATTGTCCTGATAGAATTTCAAGTTAAATAAAATTTAGGGTCTGTTTGATGAAAGAGTTAAACATCATAAGTGAAAAAAATGGTGGATCCCATTGATGACATAAATTTCATGCCACTACTAAGCAACACCCTAAAACCATTTAATTTATTTAGTAAAAGAGACTTAACTAATCACTTATGACAAAACTCAAAGTGAAATTTAAAATTTTATATTTATTTCATGTTCATCATTTTGTAAAGTAAATATTTTTATCATTTATACTTAAATATGTTTTCCTTTAAGTCAACTTTTTTTTTTATTAATTCATTCATGTAAAGAAATCAAAATTATATATATATATATATATATATATATAAACTTATTTTACTTGATTTGTAGGCATTATATTAAATGACACTCTATTTATAATTGACTTAAATTAAAAATGAATTTCTTTTAAAATAAAATCTTTTCTTTTTAATTATTTAATATAATAAATTTCCAAATAAACTCTAATTAATTTATTTATAAGAAATAATTTTTCTTTTAAAGGGCTAATGAAACAATTGAAAAAATAAAATTATATTTCCTTAAATGATTTTGATAAAAGAAAAAACTATTTATGCTATAAAAGATTTTTCTTCTATTTTTTCCAATTTTTACTCTGTAATTTTTTTTTATTTCTTATTATATATTACTTTATGCTATATAAGATTTTAGTTCATTATCTATAAAAAAAAAATTGAGAGAAATAAACTTAATTTTTTTATAAATGTAATTTCTCAAAATTTCCTAATTTTTTTATGAACATATTTTTAAATTTTCCATAATATTTTTTTCCTTTTCTTTTTCTTTTTTTTTTTTTTTTTTTT